>CM069860.1:207874478-208084478 GCA_036172795.1 Pelodytes ibericus
AAACAAATTTCTTTTGTGAATTCTCTTTCAGACAAGCGGTGGAACAGGTAGTACAGAAGCCGAGCGTGTCTACAATACTTGACTTTTTCAACCGAGCGGAAATCTAATAAGAGAATAAAATAATAATGCTGTTTTTTTGGTTATATCACAGCCTTGCACACACACTGCCTACCTGTAGAGTACATGGTGTTCTACTTGTTAACAAAAGGTCTATTGCTGAATGTGACACTTCGGCATAAATACACTATCAGTGTTTTAGTTTTGAAATAAAAGTTATATTACATCGGTTTACCAACTCCTTCCGATCAGCCCAGTTAAAAGAAACATATTAATGTATGGGAAAGTGAATTAAAGTTCCACTGTGACTTGTCCATACAATACAAAGTAACTCACACTGCGACAAGAACTGCCCCTTGGCCCTCTGGGAAGGAGATAATAGAGATGTGAGAGACGGGCACGGCAGATGGGAAAATAAATGACCAGTCATCACAGTTTAACACAGCGACCTTGACAAATCGGCACAGGCTAGCGTGGCGGACTTAAACTAACCTGTTGAGGAGCTCATGGCTCTGTAATATGTTGACGACATCTCTGACACGCAAAGGGATACAGGGGCCCGGTTATTTAAACAGCTGCGGCAGAATGAATGCAAATTAATAGAAAATATAAACTTTATTTTTCAACGAGTCCGCCTGCAGAATTGTAAGCAAATGTATGGCACAAAAGGAAGCAGATTGTGAATGTGTGGGGCAAAATAAAGAATAGTGCTTGTGATGTTACATAGCAGCTAAAACAATAAAAATAAATGCAGAAATGTGCGCCATTATATCCACCGTATAATGGCGCTATGGGCGTGTGTATGAAGCAGACTCCCGACAAATTTCAGGAGAGCTGCCGGTTACTTCGTTTTTGGTTGTGGCGGAGCTTACTGTGCCGGCGCAGCCAATGTTTGTGCTGAAAAGCGCCCGATTCTAGCGGAGATCCTTTTCCCGCACTGCAAGGCGTCGGGATTTATAAAAAGGCGCAGTGTCGTTATACATAACAAACAGCGATTGCGCCTTTTTATACCTCTCACGACACGTTACAGTGCCACCCCCCCACCCCCCATTGTCTTCCCCCTTGATCTATACATCTACGTGTTGTTCCGCTAATGTAATATATAAGTTGGGGCGTCAAAAGCCCATGAATGTTTTAAAAGAATTGAAGGCCACGAAAACAGTACACGGTATCATAGAAACATAGGATGTGTCGGCAGATAAGAACCATTCGGTCCATCTAGTCTGCCCAATTTTCAAAATACCCTCTCAGTAAAGTAATACTTTGATTAGTCCCTGTCCTTATCTTATATCTCGGATAGCCTTATACCTATCCCACGAATGCTTAAACTCCTTCACTGTATTAACCTCTACCACTTCTACTGGCAGACTATTCCATGCATCCACTACACTCTCAGTGAAGTAATACTTTTATTAGTCCCCAGTTCCTTATCTTATATCTAGGATAGCCTTGTGTCTATCCCACGCATGCTTAAACTCCTTCACTGTGTTTACCTCTACCACTTCCGCTGGAAGGCTATTCCATACATCCACTACCCTCTCAGTAAAGTAATACTTCCTGATATTACTTTTAAATCGTTGCCCCTCTAATTTCAGACTATGTCCTCAAGCTGTTGTAGTTTTTCTTCTTTTAAATATACTCTCTTCCCTTACTGAGTTGATTCCCTTTATGTATCACTAATAAAAGTCGCCAGTAATGAATAAAAAGGAGACTTACATTTTTAACGTTTTTACTGTGGATGTAAAAAAAAATAAAAAATGATCTATATATTGACATGCAAATTATATATTCACTAGTGACAAGTAGTTCATTTGCTAAACATGGTGATGTTTTTAAAACATATATATTTTTTTCTCTTCATTTATGCTTGGCTTCCAAATCTGCTAACTCGTAATTGTACATTCTCTTCGCATTATAAACAATGTTTTTAAATAATGTTATATGATGGGGTAATTAAATTTAATTAGCCTGACATATAGGTGAGACAGAATAGACACCTTTTAATGGGATTAAACAAAGTTTAAAGGACTGTAGGGAAATGATGTTTAATTGAAAGATTGCAGCAGGAGTAAATGTTTAATATAGAAATTCATTAATGTAAAACTTCCACTTAAGTGCCGTATTGAGCCCTCCTTGCTGCGTATCGCTTTAACAGGAGGCGGACATGATTTCTTTTAGAATCTTGGCTCAGGTCTTCATTTATTTTGGAATCTCTCGATAAAGCAGTTTTCGTTCGAACCTGTCTACACCTGATGCCATTTTCCAATGAAATCTAAATTATAATTTTTTTCTCCCAGAAACCTGTTCGATAAGAAGAGGAGAACTAGGGCAAGAGGGCTGGATTTGAAGTGGCAGGAGGAATTTTAGAAAGGTTTTGAGGAAGAGTAGTAGATGCCTGGAATAGACTTCCAGCGGAACTAGTATCCGTTTACACAGTAAAGGAATTGAAGAACTCTCGGGATGCAAGAAGTGTCGGTACTAGTAAATCTGAGGCTCTAAAATAGGCTGAGTAGATGGGTTTAAAATATCCATATTATATGGGAATAATATATCCAACATAGGCTGAGTATATGGGTTTAATATAAATATAATATGTAGGAATGATATAACCAAAATAGGCTGAGTAGATGGGTTTAATATAAATATAATATGTAGGAATAATATATCCAACATAGGCTGAGTAGATGGGTTTAATATATCCACATTATATGGGAATAATATATCCAACATAGGCTGAGTAGATGGGTTTAATATATACATATTATATGGGAATAATATATCCAACATAGGCTGAGTAGATGGGTTTAATATATCCATATTATATGGGAATAATATATCCAACATAGGCTGAGTAGATGGGTTTAATATATACATATTATATGGGAATAATATATCCAACATAGGCTGAGTAGATGGGTTTATTATAAATATAATATGTAGGAATAATATAACCAAAATAGGCAGAGTAGATGGGTTTAATATATCCATATTATATGGGAATAATATAACCAAAATAGGCTGAGTAGATGGGTTTAATATATCCATATTATATGGGAATAATATATCTAACATAGGCTGAGTAGATGGGTTTAATATATACATATTATATGGGAATAATATATCCAACATAGGCTGAGTAGATGGGTTTAATATATACATATTATATGGGAATAATATATCCAACATAGGCTGAGTAGATGGGTTTAATATAGACATATTATATGGGAATAATATATCCAACATAGGCTGAGTAGATGGTTTAATATAAATATAATATGTAGGAATAATATATCCAACATAGGCTGAGTAGATGGGTTTAATATAAATATAATATGTAGGAATACTATAACCAAAATAGGCAGAGTAGATAGTTTAATATAAATATAATATGTAGGAATAATATAACCAAAATAGGCAGAGTAGATAGTTTAATATAAATATAATATGTAGAAATAATATAACCAAAATAGGCAGAGTAGATGGGTATAATATATACATATTATATGGGTATAATATATCCAACATAGGCTGAGTAGATGGGTTTATTATAAATATAATATGTAGGAATAATATAACCAAAATAGGCAGAGTAGATGGGTTTAATATATCCATATTATATGGGAATAATATAACCAAAATAGGCTGAGTAGATGGGTTTAATATAAATATAATATGTAGGAATAATATAACCAAAATAGGCTGAGTAGATGGGTTTAATATAAATATAATATGTAGGAATAATATAACCAAAATAGGCTGAGTAGATGGGTATAATATATACATATTATATGGGTATAATATATCCAAAATACCCATTGCTTCTTACCCAAGGGTCATGCAAGGGTTAATTGCTGGCTACTCTGTTTTTTTTTTTTAAAAAGGTCTCTCTATTGGAGATCAGACATTTATTAAAGCGATGGGTTGTGTTCAATATATAGGAATTTTAATGAGTCACAACAGAATTTATTTTGAATTATTCCCTAAAAGGTCATTAATTATACTGTATCTTAAAGACGCGTGCCTTTATTACACTGTATCTTTAAGAAGCGTGCCTTTATTATACAGTATCTTTAAGAAGCGTGCCTTTATTATACAGTATCTTTAAGACGCGTGCCGTTATTATACTGTATCTTTAAGACGCGTGCCTTTATTATACTGTATCTTTAAGACGCGTGCCTTTATTATACTGTATCTTTAAGACCCGTGCCTTTATTATACTGTATCTTTAAGACGCGTGCCTTTATTACACTGTATCTTTAAGACGCGTGCCTTTATTACACTGAATCTTTAAGACGCGTGCCTTTATTACACTGTATCTTTAAGACGCGTGCCTCTATTATACTGTATCTTTAAGACGCGTGCCGTTATTATACTGTATCTTTAAGACGCGTGCTGTTATTATACTGTATCTTTAAGACGCGTGCTGTTATTATACTGTATCTTTAAGACGCGTGCCTCTATTATACTGTATCTTTAAGACGCGTGCTGTTATTATACTGTATCTTTAAGACGCGTGCCGTTATTATACTGTATCTTTAAGACGCGTGCCTTTATTATACTGTATCTTTAAGACGCGTGCCTTTATTATACTGTATCTTTAAGACGCGTGCCTTTATTACACTGTATCTTTAAGACGCGTGCCGTTATTATACTGTATCTTTAAGACGCGTGCCGTTATTATACTGTATCTTTAAGACGCGTGCCTTTATTATACTGTATCTTTAAGACGCGTGCCTTTATTATACTGTATCTTTAAGACCCGTGCCTTTATTATACTGTATCTTTAAGACGCGTGCCTTTATTACACTGTATCTTTAAGACGAGTGCCTTTATTACACTGTATCTTTAAGACGCGTGCCTCTATTATACTGTATCTTTAAGACGCGTGCCGTTATTATACTGTATCTTTAAGACGCGTGCTGTTATTATACTGTATCTTTAAGACGCGTGCCTTTATTATACTGTATCTTTAAGACGCGTGCTGTTATTATACTGTATCTTTAAGACGCGTGCCTTTATTACACTGTATCTTTAAGACGCGTGCCTCTATTATACTGTATCTTTAAGACGCGTGCTGTTATTATACTGTATCTTTAAGACGCGTGCCTTTATTACACTGTATCTTTAAGACGCGTGCCTTTATTACACTGTATCTTTAAGACGCGTGCCTCTATTACACTGTATCTTTAAGACGCGTGCCTTTATTATACTGTATCTTTAAGAAGCGTGCCTTTATTATACTGTATCTTTACAGATTTACATTTTTGTCTCTCGTTTTCCCCGGCCTGAGCTCAGTGTTACGGCTGTATAATTACACATCAGCATCAGATGTAAAACACTTTCCTATTAGCTAAGAATAAACATGCTCTCTGGGAATCTATTACGGGTGTCATTCCTGCTTCCATTTATACCCATCCCACCCAGAGCAGCACTCACACCGGGCATTAATAGAAAGCTATGAGGGTCTCTGCAAATAGCACATTGCTGGTAAGATCGTTGTCAAAGTTCCCTGGATCAAAGGCTTCAGCAAAGGTTTCAAATCGGTGGAATTTAATAATAGTAATAAGTGGGAACTTGCCAATTAGACCCAGAGGATCCATGTTTACAGCTATTTACCAGGCCCCATATAGCTTGAGTTAGTTTCAGGGGAGCCCATCCAATTAAAGGTCTCCATGGCCATCCCCACCAAGTGTTACTATGGATTATAATCCCCATGAAAAAGAGGAAGGTGAAATCTCTAGGCCAATGTTCCAGAAACCTCCCGTTGTATGGTGTACACAAGAGTATACAGACTGGCAGGGAAGGCCATGGAGCTCATAGGCTCAGATTATTGTTGTAGGAAGGTTATGTAGAGTAGACAGATATTGGATCGAAATGAGGCTGGGTAGGTGGCATAAAAAATGTAAAAAATAAAAAAAAAAAAGGTTCAAAGAACAAATATAAGCTTGAGTTTAAGTGTAAGATTGCAACAAGTGTGGCCCTTTTGTAAATAACAAAAAAAAGTACCTGATCAAACTCTCTTTGCTCTGCACAGCTCTATCACAGGGCAGACATGTTTAGAATCTCAGGTCACATTCCGTTTCATTCAACCCAAGATGAAAGAAGATGTGAGCCAAGATTCCAAACATAATGTCTGCCCTCTGTTATAGATCAATGGAGAAAAACTCGGTAAAAGATTGGGTCATTTTTACTCAGAATGACTGAGCAACACTCTCCTTTGGCATGGAAGGTGTTAACCCTTCGAGTCAGTTGGCATTAAACCTGATGAAAATAACCATTAATTATGTGACACAGGTTGTCGGGTGGCATATCTGGAGAGTGTGGGTTGGAAAATATAGAGCAAAAAGTCCCCCCCCCCCCCCCCTCTGTGATTTTATTTTGACTAAGTATTTAGGGGAATTTGTTTTATTGCTGTAGACTGTCGAGCATCGTAAACGGGCTCGGAGGGAAAGAGCAGATAATCAAAGCCAAACGTCAGCGTTCCTGGAAAGTCGATATGTTTTGCTAAAGTATAATAGATAAAGAGATGGAGGCTGAGCCCCAATCTGTGAAGACGAGGAACATTTAGAATAAATCACAACAGACTGGTGTGTTGTCTACCCGAGTGTCAACCGGGCCCGTGGTGTACTAGATAAACCCCAACAAAGGATGCACCAGGGATCGGAGAACAAATTACTACGCTATCAGTGCCCCGTATCCCATCAAGGGGGTCATGTAGTACACAAGAGCAGTGTGTGTGTGTGTGTGTGTGTGGGAGGGGGGGTGAAATAGGTAAAAACATGCGCCTCTTATGTTTAATTTGTGTGCATTTTTTCCGCCTGCGCCAATATATTGCGACCATAGATTTGCGCGCGCTAAAGACTTTTGCAAATATTTTGTGAAAAATAATTCTTATTCTGCGTGTGAAAATGACACCAGCTTTTACCGAGTGCTAATAAAAGGGGGGGGAAAGGCAGTACATGCCTGTTTTTATTCGCAATCTGCTCATATTTTACTACTGGAGTGTTACATGATTAGTACATTACAAAAGGAGCAAAAAATAGTTTTGCACATAAAATATATTTGCATTTTCTGGGGGTTTTTTTTGTACATGCCCCCACAGGGGCGTCACTAGGGTTGGTGTCACCCGGTGCGGTCCGCGCAACCCCCGCCCCCCTCTCGGGACGCCACTGTGCCCCCATATATCGGGCTCAATAAGCCAAGTTGAGTTCACAATTTAAAGCTAAATAAACATTATGGGGGGTGGGGGCTATTTATAAAAGTAAGTTCTGGGGTAAGGTTCTAAAGGTGGTCCATCACCATGTAAACCAATGGAATGTTCCTGCTGACTGTATCACTTGTAGAACTTTGCCTCAGAATCCCCAGGTTGTGCGTTACAGACTCACAGATACACACACACACACACACACACACACACACACACGACATCTATGGCCCACATGTGTGTGTACATATAGGAAGTGAGTAGATCTAAGGCATCTTATGCCTTAAGTTCCGGTGGGTGATCTCACGTATTCGCCTTTCCTCTGTTCACCTCTTGCACTTTGTGTTTGATTTTGTCGGATTTTTACTTAATTTGAGGTGTATCCACATAAAAAATGTTTTTTTACTTATCCCGTATTTTCAGTGTAGTGCGTTTTTATGGTGTGAGACCAATGCATTAGCATTTGGACTAATAAAGCCGAGGCATTTTTATGGCTTTCTTTTAAGAAGATTAACTGCTTTGCCTGCTCCTCAAACGATGGCATTTCCCTAAAAGTAAGGCTTCCGGCCTCTCCTCTGCGAGCAATGCCTTTGTGTGTAAATACAAACCCACTCCCAGCGGGACATATTGTATCAAATGCAGAACACATGTCCGCCTGGGCTAGCTGAAGGCCTACATTTATTTACTTTGGTTCATTCTAATCCGAACCATAATCTATTTTTGATACAATGAATTGCCACGGACTCGGTGGCTGTGGTGTAATTGGATAGCATTGTGGCTTTAATTTAAGATTTTTTTTTTATTTTTTAAACGAAACAAGTGAGGAACGAATACCGAACAAGTTTTAGACCAATTTGTCTTTATTGTCCCCCCCCCTTATAACGAGAGCCAGGTGTGAGTATTTCTCCCACGGCAAGAATTCCCACAATGGAAATTTATTCTTAGGCCTGCGAGAGATGGGATTACTTAATAAATCCTGTCACTTTAACTCTGACATCAGCCAATTCTGGCCTTAAAAAGAAAAAAAAAGAAAAAAAAGAAAAAAAAGAAAAGAAAAATCACAGGATCTTTTAATTATGGCGAAAGACATCCGGGTTACTGTGGGGTCGGAGGCCACAGAAATGAGCCTTAAGGAAGAGTTATTAAGTTCCTCAATTATGTCACATTAACGAAGACCAATGTACATGGGTGATGGGATTAAAAAAACCAAACTGGGGCAGCCCAATGACCATGGTGGTAGGACACACGTGGGTGAGCTTAAATAGTTTTATAAAAGGTTATTTTGCTCCAATAGATAAAGTTCTCACCCAGCTGGTATTTTACTGGTAGGATGGTAAAGAATTGGCTGGAGTCCAACGTTAAATCTATGGAGGTTATAGCAATATATAATGAAAAAGATTGCTGATACGTAGCCACAAAGAACGATCATCAATGCAAGATATCGGAATGGGTACCAGACCAAAGCAGAAAGGAGGAGAAATACAACCAAGAAACACAAAACTGAATAGATTTTTAATAATCACAACCTAATAATGAGTCAAAATTGATTGGGAATTTTTTTTTTTTCAAGGTCGATTTGAACATTACACAAAAAAATAAATAAATATATATATATGACCGAAAGCCGCTGTTTGTTTTTAAATAGCACCAATTTTAACAAAAGGTTATTAAAAGTAAATTCACACATGGAACGTCAGAACAGTCTTTTCTACTTAAGGATTTAAAACCCCTGCAGTAAGCCCAACAGGGCGAAATGCGTCAGATTTCTTCAGAAGTAAAAAAAAGTGAAATAAAGCTATTGAAGTCAGTTCAGAGAAGTTGTCATTACGCATAAAAGGTAATTACAGACTACATCAGACGAAAAGAGACATACTAACGCGTGAGGCAGAGACAGCCCTGCTCGCAAGCTTACAACTGTATAAAGGACTAAACATATATATAAAAGAATAAAAAATAAGTATAATGTAATAACGAAAAACAGAGGAGATTAAGAAAGCATTTCAGTCTTAGATGTAGTGTGAGAAAAGAGGTGTGGTGGATGCATGGAATAAACAGCCAGCTGAAGTGGTGGAGATTAATACAGTGAAAGAAAGAAATATGCATTAAACTATTCCAAAGACCAGGCATGACCCAAGGGCCAAATAAGATACACCGGTAGTGTTTTACAGATAAAAGAAGATTGGATTGTGGGCTGACAAATGATTATATTTTTTATATATTGCAATCTGTATTGTGACAAACAGGTTCATCGAGTGAGAGGTCATCAACGCATCTTTCAGAGCGGGACAGTTCATCACGGGATCGCTGAAGGTATTATTAATTTTACATAGGGGTTCAATTTAGTATTAGGGTTCGGGGGCTGGGGGGTTAGTATTGGGGTTCGGGGAGGGTAGCATTGGTTTAAGGGTTAATGTTAGTATTAGGGTTGGGGGGGTTAAAGTTAGTATTAGGGTTGGGGGGGATAATGTTAGTATTAGGGTTGGGGGTGTCAGGTATTAGTATTAGGGTTGGGGGGGAGTTAATGTTGGTATTAGGGTTCGGGGGGGATAATGTTAGTATTAGGGTTCGGGGGGATAATTTTAGTATTAGGGTTCGGGGGGATAATTTTTGTATTAGGGTTCAGGGGGGATAATTTTAGTATAAGGGTTCGGGGGGATAATGTTAGTATTAGTGTTTGGGTTGGGGGGGTTAGTATGGAGGTTCGGGGTCATTTTTAGGGGGTGTTGATTAGTTGGGGGGGGGGGGTGTATGATCGTCACTGCTGACAGTTCAGCGTTCAAACTGCTGCGCTAAACGGTCAGCGGTGAAGCAGCCGCACTGAACTGTCCTAGACCCGTCCTGACCATCTGTGAAACATATACATTGAGACTGAATAATGAATTGGAAGAAAGAAAAAACATCAGAAACATTAACATTGAAATTGCCGTCTACATCTATTTCCTGTACACGGCCTTGGGAATAAAGGGAATAAATGAAAACGAAACAAACTAAGGACCATCCGCGTTCAGCTCTTCTGGAAGGAGCTAAATGATAAGGAGCAGGCAATTAGAGTATTTAAACAAGTCTCTAGATGTATATGTATACTAGAAGATCCAAGAAGAGTCATTGAATAAATAGTAAGAGGACACAAAGATAATTGTGATAATGATAGAATAGATGTAGAAGAACTTCACTGACCTTGCCAGGGACACAAAAGCCCAGCACTGGTTAGCAAACTAAGGGGGGGTCATGTACTAAACAAGCGCAGTGGGGGAAAAAAGTAGGTAAAACATGAGTAAGGAGCAATTTGCGACTATTTGTAACATTTTGCATTTTTTCCCTGATTTGCGCCTCTTCCGTTTATTTCTATTTAGCGTGCATTTTTCCGGTTGCGCTAATAAACTGCGATTAGATCTGCGCACGCTAAAGAGCTTTGCGAATATTTTGTGAAAGACAATTCTTATTTGCGTGTGAAAATGGCACCAGCTTATAGCGAGCGCTATCGAAAGAGGTAAAAAAAATGTTCGCAAAATTACCCGTTTTTATTTGCAATTTGCGCGTATGTACTATTTGAGTGTTACATGTTTAGTACATTGCAATAGGAGCAAAGCGCAAAAATTGTTTTGCACATAAAATATATTTGCATTTATTTTATTTTTTTTAGTAAATGCCGCTCTAAATGTATCCAGTGTGCGGACTTCACCCAACACAAACAGTGCACATTTGTCATAGAGGCACAAGGAAGGGTAATCCACTGAGCTGTGTAAGAAGTGGTTGGATTCTATTGTTTTTCTAGGTCCTTATAAATAACTTCCAAAGGAAATAATTCACAGCACAATGGTAATTCAATATTAAAGATCTTCTCAGCGATTGGAAACTAAAAAATACAAAAAAGGGAAGAAGGAGAAGACTGAGGAGGAGTACCAAGTAGCCCACTGCAAGTCTTAAACTTTGTTTTGCAATATATTTCCCAACACTCTGGCAAGCAACATGCTAAGGAGCGGTTGTGGGTCGCCCCAACATGAGATGCCCCACTACAATAGTACCGGACCTTTCCATATATAATGGAGAAGGATAGAAAAATAAAATCATTCGGCTCATCTAGTCTGCCCAATTTTCTAAATACTTTTATTAGTCCCCAGTTCCCTATCTTATATCTAGGATAGCCTTGTGCCTATCCCACGCATGCTTAAACGCCTTCACTGTGTTACCCTCTCCACTAGCTTCTCGAAGGCTATTCCATGCATCCACTAACCTTGCCTCTTTGACCCTCTTATTTAAAGAGACTGCCTAGTGCCCAAAACGCATGTTCCAAATATTAATGCATATTAATGTGCTTTCAAAGTACTTTAAAATGCATGTTTTACATTTTGCATTGCTTAAAATATAAAATACTTACAGCTAGATGGAATTGTGAAATTACAACAGTTTGCAAGAAACCAGGACTGCCCACACCAGCTGAGTAAAAGTCAATTTCCTTTATTTTTTGCTGCAGGAACCAATGAGGCCACAGTTAGCTATCAAATGGACCCTCATAGAACATTTACAATATTTACATACATGCGCTATGTATTTTAACTAGTCATTATAATAGTTTTCAATTTTTCAAATAGCCATTCTCTCTCTTGTGTACATAACCTATGCTTGAACCAGCATTACAGCATATCACACACACACTCAGACGTCTTATACGGTACGCAATGTATGTTATGACACCTGCATTTGATGGGACTATCCGTGAACCAGCCCGCTAGAGCAAGCTGGAACACCTAGCCAGGGATCCTGTTCCATCAGGCTACAATACAGGCAAAGGGGAAACGCTGTCTAACCCCTCTTGATGTCCAAATCTCACTAATGTCATCCAGCACTCACAGCTAGGGTCGCCACCTGGCCGGTATTTTACCGGCAGGCCAGTAAAAGAAATTGGCATCAGGCCCATGTTAAATCTATGGGGACGGTACCAAGGCCGGTATTTTTCTGAAGAAAAGGTGGCAACCCTACTCACAGCAGGCTACTTAACAAAAGGTTAGGTAGACTGCCATTCGTCAAAAATAAGCTAGTGATGGTAAACATGTAGCATTCTGTGGTAAGGCAACAAATTCCTATGATGCTCAGCCAGCCCTTTGCCAAACACAAAGTGGGAAAAAAGAGGGTAACTCCCCCAAAAAAGTATAGATGAAAAAGATCTGAAGGCAGTTTTATATTTAACGATAAATGGAATTTGCCTAAGAATATATTTAACATAAAAAGTAATTACAGTGTGTAAAACAGAGAGAGTAAATATAAATAATAATAATAATAACATGATAAGGGATTTCTGATCACTTCCATTGCACTTGCTGGAGTCAGGGCAGGGCCATTCTGGAAGATCATGCCGCTCTCCAATATGCTGCCCACGATCGCCGGGTGGGGGGATCACGGTGTTCCAGGGGCCTAATTCTGATGTTGCATGATGCCTCGATATAGAGGCATCACAGCACCAGCAAAGCATAGGCAGCGATCACGGTTTGTGGCCTATGCAGGTTTCAGCGCAGGACATACCGGGTACAGCCATTGCCACAAAGTGACGGGTATTCCGTCACGTACCTGGTTCGTCCAATGTCGTGAAGTGGGTTAATAAACCCCAGTTTTGTTTTGTTTGATATAGTGAACCTCCCACTCCAGCATTTGTTTGTGTGACACACAAGGACTGTGCTTGGATGTGCTCTTACATCACACAGGACGACACATCGGCAGGTTAACTATAAAGTGAATATAGGTTAAAAGGGGGGAAGGGGAGGGGGCACTGTTAACCTTATTTGCATATGCCTACCCAGAATCCCTTGCCGTTTTGGTAGCACTGCAAGTTTAGGCTTTCTGTGGGAAAAGCAAGTCTTGTGTGTCTAGCTTTGTGTTTAATAATGCTTCTGCTAAACCATAAAGTGGAGAATTTTCCCCATCACCTTTACCCCCACCATAACTTACATTGGTGCGGAATCCGCCAGACAGTGGGTGGAGCCACATCTGATCCCTTAAGGTTGGGAGGCGGCGGGGGGAGGTATGGCTGCTTAGGGCACAAAATAGCAAAAAAAATGAAGTATATTATTCAATGGGGGGGTGATATGCAATTAATCATACTGTTTTGAAGAGTAATGCTCTCATCAGGATTTTTGTGCCAGTGATAGTCTATTCGTTTCACTTTGTAACTTTTTATTCTGAAATTGCAATGGTTTGTTCACTGGGACGTCAGAGAACTGCAGAGCAATAAAGTTATTTAGAGGTGCCACTTTATTATTTCTCTCATAATTTCATCCGTAAGCGAAGACACGGATTATGGCGCAAACTGGGCTATAGAACTATTTTGATCAAAAATGTTTCTGAAGAGTTGGTACCGTGTTAGCCGCAGGAAGTAGGGTCAAGTTGATGCCTTTATTGGCAGAGTAGGTTTAGAGTGCAAGCTTTCCAGACCTCTCGGGTCGTTTAATGCCTGATAGAGGGGTGCACACAATAATGGCACCTTATACTGGCACTAATGCTGCACATGTCAACAAAGAATGTAAAGCCCTGTTAAATGTACGTATAAAAGGGACTCCATCACCTAAACACCGGGGGGGCTGCTCGCTAAAAAAAATAAAGACAAGACGAAAATTTCACCTCACCAATGTAGCTATACATTGCGCAGGGACGAACCTGGCGAGTTGGCTTACCAGGGAGGGGAATCTCACCAGGTCTGTCCCTGCATAATGTGTAGGGGAGATGGAATGTTCATCTCAAGTCACCTATCGGGACTAGGCCCCCCCAATGTTTATACTGTAAAATGAAGAGGAAAAACAACAATGATCAGGTGTGACCTGTGTGAGAAGAACTGCAAATTAATTCACAGAATTAAGTGGGAAAAAAACGCGTTTTAAATGTTTCAGGGAGGGCTTGATATGCAAATTACACATTGCAAATTCACATTGAAAAATATTTATTTTTAGCATTTGCTTATAGAGGCCCTTTAAAAAAAAGTTTGTGCTTTTACGTCAGGCCAATCTCTTTTGGATTTAACACTTTCCCTTTGAAAAGTATAGTACCTAAACATAAAAAGGTTATTAATGCATTTGAGTAATCTAAACAAACTTATTTTTTACTGACTCCCGCACCAGTGGCAGTGAATTAAAAAGATGCCAAATGTACAGCCAATCAGAAGAATGCAGTCCGGCGCAGTTCGAGAAAATAGATTCAAAGATCAAAAGGAAAGGGAAAAAAAAAAGGGAAATAGTTAAGGGCCGACGCAAAAGGCGCTGACTTTTGGCTCAAAAAACGAGGCCTCGTATAGTCCGGAGGTATTCGGAACATGTATTTGGAAATGGACCAAAAAGTAGTAGTCTCGGTCCTCCCTGTAGACTTCTATTAGATACATAAAATAATTGTATAAATGCACATAAAATATAAAATATTTGTATAAATGAACATAAAATATAAAATAATTGTTTTTTAAAATGTTTAAATGCTTCTATTAATAGCTATACATTATTATAAAACATAATAGCTTATAATCGTAAACAAATATTTTTGTGTTTAAAATGTTTACTTTAATTCTCCTACGCATTTATGTTCAGTTCGCTAACTAAAAGCGCACTAGAATTGATGTGCGAATTTTGTTTATTTTTCCCGAATTCGGAGCTCGTTCAGGGAAGGATCGGAGCATATATTGGAAAGATGAAAATCGATGCTTTACATAGAAAGAATGTTGCGATCCGAGTACTTCCGATACCTTGGCTTCATAATGGCTCGAAGAGCCGATTCGGACCCGAATTCAAGGATAATGAGAACCTGGATCTTTTTTGAGATTTCTGAAATTCGGCAACTTGCCCGATTCGAATCCATTTTGGGCCCGATCGGGCTATAACGGGTAAGACCCTTAGCTGAAAAACACCTTAAAACTTCTAAACAGCCCTATCAACCTTTTCAACCAAAATAGAATAATAAAAGTATTATAGAAGTCAGGAAAACAGTTTTTTTGGGGTTTTTTTTATACTTAAGAAAATCTGTTACCTTTTTAGATATAAAATTCGTTAAACTAAAATCTTTTTGGATTCCAAATAAATATGGCAAACCCTTTACCTCCCCCCCTCAGATCGTTATCGCAATGGCGAGGGGTTAAAGAGGGCAGCCTGGACAGCCGGCTGGCTGAGATTCATAGGAACTGTATACAACACAACAGAACAGCTTCAGGTTGCCCAACTGGTCCCAGTACTTAAGTTTTGCCAAAACCTCTACTCAGGAAAAAGGGGTTGGGGGTGAAAGAGATGATCGGACAGATTACTAAGTTTGGCCCTAAACACACCCACCCCACAAGCCTGTTTTGTATCAAGCTGGCGCATCTGCTCGGAAATGTTTGTTCTGTGTCCAAATAATGTGTGGAAAAGAACGGCCTTTAAATGAATGGCCTTTAATCATGGAAAAGGAATAAAATGAGTTCTGAGTTAAAATTTGACATGTAAAGGAACGCTCCTCTTTTTTTTTTTTTTTACATGGCAGGGTGCAGATCAGGAGTAATGGAGAGCAGATGTGGCGTTTGACGGAGAGAGAGAGAGAGAGAGACAGCAGCTGACACAGTCGCTCTGTCCTCACGCAGTGTTCTGGAGTCAGGTCGTCTTGTACAGATTGGTTCCATTGCCGAAAGCCTTTTTAATCAATCGTACAGAAAGATCCAATGAATGGAGGAAGGCCTTGCCCTCATAATTTAATACTTCTTAAATACTAGGGAGCACCATTTAGTGGATCGGCCCGTTATTGAAGACAGAAGAATTAGAACAAAATAAAAAGGGCAAGCTGACACATTGAAACATATAATGGGAGATTTATTATAACATAGCAAAGACGACAGCGAACGTGTCAGCCCTGATAGTGCAGTACATAGAAAGAAAATATTCTGGCCAAGAATTGACAAAGGATAAAACAATATATGCTTCCTTGGAGGATAACTGTACAAAACACCATCCTGACTCAGCGCGGCGGGCGTGAAAAGGAGCACCCAACGGCACCATCAGCGCGCATGAGGATGGTGTGATGACGTCATCAGCGTGCTGGGCATGATGGTATTTGCTGGATCCTCCAAATAGGTATATATTGTTTTATTCTGTGTCATTTCTTGGCCAGAATATTTGCTTTCTATGTACAGGGCCGTTTTTCTTCAGATGAAATCCCGCAATCAAGGCTGAAACGTTGTCTTTACTAGGTTATAATAAACCTCCCTATGCACTATATATTTCAGTGTGCCAATTGGCTCTTTTTAATTTTGTCACGCAGAAAGATAATCAGTGTGGAGTGATGCACATGGAAAAAAAAAAAAAGCATCTCTTACCTGCGGTCATTTCTTTTTCTTCTAAATAATTTTTTGGTGTGTGCTATCTCTGCGTCATGTGGCCCTGGATGATATCCTTGTCCCTGTTGGTAAAAAAAATAAAAAAAATAAATAAAAAAAAAATCAATTAATTTATACATATCATGATTTGCAAAAAATAGGGGAGGTCAACCCAGATTTTTGTTTTTTTACACGACTGAATTAAAAGAGGGACAATACGCTAACACATTTGGGTCAAATGGTTTATATGGTAAACTTATCTGTCTATATGTTAAGACAAGTAGTATAAGATATATATATATATATACATATTTTTTTTTCTGTCTGGTGAATAAACCAGGAAAGAAAGAAAATGGAAGAAAATACATTTCACACAGGTGGCTTCAGGATAGATTACCAAGACAACACGGTGTATAGAAGAATCGCTTGTGCAGACGAGACACAAAGTCACACAAAACACATCACCTTAAAGAGCCACAAAACTTCCCTCTTCACGTGTGCTTCTTTTATAGAGACACAAGGGACAAATACAGTGACCCTGGTACGAGGATATAATTGCCTTTAAGGTAGCATTGGACTGGCAGCCTCCATTGTTCATTATGAAACATGCAGGCTGAAATGGTCGCAGACTGTTGCTTGTTTTTATTTACCCTCTGATTGGCTGAACACACTCTGGAATGGTCTCAACCAGTTCTGCCTCATCTGGGGGGCAGCAAGGGGGGGGGGGGGGGGGGAGTACATAGCAAAGTTTAACAAACAAGGAGGTTTAATCATCGGTGAGTTGAGGTGAATGGACAACTCGGCTGCAAAACTATAGACATGAAGGAAGGCATCCAAGATGCACACAGACTTCAATCCTGACCAAAGGAAACAGGGGGCTGTCATTAATTAAAGAAATATATATCTTTAAAGGGACTCTGTCAAACTAAACATTGCTTATACTCTCCATGTAGAGAATAAAAAAGAAAAGAAAAATGATCTATATTTAGTGCCAAGAAAAATGCATAGTCCAGGTTACGACATCACCTTGGCTTGAGATGCAAATTAACTCAACGGGAAATGTGTAATTTGCATATCAAGGTGATGTCATAAGCAGGAGTCGCCACAGACACGTCAAACCTATTTGTTTTTTATTTTATGAATTTGCGTGCATTTCTGCTAACACAACGTATAGATCGTTTTTCACTCTCTACATTCAAAGTATAAGCAACGCTTAGGTTGACAGACAGAGTCCCTCTAAATTATATGTGTACAAATGTTCCAGATTGTAGGACTTTATTTTTGTCATCTCTTTTACTGCACTTTAAGAAAAAAAGTGATATAGTCCCAATAACTGACCTCCAGACCTCCTGAACCAATCAGAATTCAAATCACAGGTCGCTGACCGGAAAAGGCTGATAGTCAAACTAACCCAACAGGAGCCCATCAAGACACGTCTACAGAACATCTCCAAGCGGAGTCCGTCATATACGTTGCACGTCTGCGCCAGTCCTGTCTCTTTTTAATTAAATATTTAATTTAACGTGTTGACATTGGACAAAAACTTATAATGATGAGAGAAAAAAAGATTTTTTTCCCCCTGAGCGAAGATTAAGACGTAAAGTCGAGGATGTAACAAAACTAAAACAAAAAACATCTAAAACTTAGCTTTAATTTACAACAAAGACTCTGGACTTGATACAGAAACAGCTTATTAAAAAGCTTTGTTTGAACATTCAAAGCAGACAATGTAACAGCATTTTTTCTCCCCTTTGAAGAGCATTTCCTGTCCCTATAAGAATGAAATTATCCACAGTGAGTCTACTATAAGTGGGTTTTTATTTATTTACGTGTTGCCAATAAGGAATATAAAAGGTTTTCTTTAAGGGGCACTAATAGAAGTGAAAAGTTCTATGGCACTGGTGTGGAATAAACTAGACATGTATACAGGGGTAAGGTGTATGCAGGGGTAAGGTAAGGTGTATACAGGGGTAAGGTGTATACAGGGGTAATGTGTATACAGGGGTAAGGTAAGGTGTATACAGGGGTAAGGTAAGGTGTATACAGGGGTAAGGTAAGGTGTATACAGGGGTAAGGTAGGGTGTATACAGGGGTAAGGTTAGTGTATACAGGGGTAAGGTTAGTGTATACAGGGGTAAGGCGTATACAGGGGTAAGGTAAGGTGTATACAGGGGTAAGGTAAGGTGTATACAGGGGTAAGGTAGGGTGTATACAGGGGTAAGGTTAGGGTATACAGGGGTAAGGTTAGGGTATACAGGGGTAAGGCGTATACAGGGGTAAGGTAAGGTGTATACAGGGGTAAGGTAAGGTGTATACAGGGGTAAGGTAAGGTGTATACAGGGGTAAGGTAAGGTGTATACAGGGGTAAGGTAAGGTGTATACAGGAGTAAGGTAAGGTGTATACAGGGGTAAGGTAGGGTGTATACAGGGGTAAGGTTAGTGTATACAGGGGGTAAGGTAAGGTGTATACAGGGGGTAAGGTAAGGTGTATACAGGGGGTAAGGTGTATACAGGGGGTAAGGTAAGGTGTATACAGGGGGTAAGGTAAGGTGTATACAGGGGTAAGGTAAGGTGTATACAGGGGTAAGGTAAGGTGTATACAGTGGTAAGGTAAGTGAATACAGGGGTACGGTAAGGTGTATACAGGGGTAAGGTGTATACAGGGGTAAGGTAAGGTGTATACAGGGGTAAGGTAAGGTGTATACAGTGGTAAGGTAAGTGAATACAGGGGTACGGTAAGGTGTATACAGGGGTAAGGTGTATACAGGGGTAAGGTGTATACAGGGGTAAGGTAAGGTGCATAGAGGGGTAAGGAAAGTGAATACAGGGGTAAGGTGTATACGGGGAAAGGTAAGTGAATACAGGGGTAAGGTGTATACGGGGTAAGGTAAGGTGTATACAGGGGTAAGGTAAGGTGTATACAGGGGTAAGGTAAGGCGTATACAGGGGTAAGGTAAGGCGTATACAGGGGTAAGGTAAGGCGTATACAGGGGTAAGGCGTATACAGGGGTAAGGCGTATACAGGGGGTAAGGTAAGTGAATACAGGGGTAAGGTAAGGTGTATATAAAGGGGTAAAGTAAGGTGTATACAGGGGTAAGGTGTATACAGGGGTAAGGTGTATACAGGGGGTAAGGTAAGGTGTATACAGGGTGTAAGGTAAGGTGTATACAGGGTGTAAGGTAAGGTGTATACAGGGGGTAAGGTAAGGTATATACAGGGGGTAAGGTAAGGTGTATACAGGGGGTAAGGTAAGGTGTATACAGGGGGTAAGGTAAGGCGTATACAGGGGTAAGGTAAGGTGTATACAGGGGTAAGGTAGGGTGTATACAAGGGTAAGCTTAGTGTATACAGGGGTAAGGCGTATACAGGGGTAAGGTAAGGTGTATACAGGGGTAAGGTAAGGTGTATACAGGGGTAAGGTAAGGTGTATACAGGGGTAAGGTAAGGTGTATACAGGGGTAAGGTAAGGTGTATACAGGGGTAAGGTAAGGTGTATACAGGGGTAAGGTAAATGTGTATACAGGGGGTAAGGTAAGGTGTATACAGGGGTAAGGTAAGGTGTATACAGGGGTAAGGTAAGGTGTATACAGGGGTAAGGTTAGTGTATACAGGGGTAAGGTTAGTGTATACAGGGGTAAGGTAAGGTGTATACAGGGGGTAAGGTAAGGTGTATACAGGGGGTAAGGTAAGGTGTATACAGGGGGTAAGGTAAGGTGTATACAGGGGGTAAGGTAAGGTGTATACAGGGGGTAAGGTAAGGTGTATACAGGGGTAAGGTGTATACAGGGTTAAGGTAAGGTGTATAGAGGGGTAAGGTAAGTAAATACAGGGGTAAGGTGTATACGGGGAAAGGTAAGTGAATACAGGGGTAAGGTGTATACAGGGGTAAGGTAAGGTGTATACAGGGGTAAGGTAAGGTGTATAGAGGGGTAAGGTAAGGTGTATAGAGGGGTAAGGTAAGGTGTATACAGGGGTAAGGTAAGGTGTATACAGGGGTAAGGTAAGGTGTATACAGGGGTAAGGCGTCTACAGGGGTAAGGCGTATACAGGGGGAAAGGTAAGTGAATACAGGGGTAAGGTAAGGTATATACAGGGGTAAGGTAAGGTGTATACAGGGGTAAGGTGTATACAGGGGGTAAGGTAAGGTGTATACAGGGGGTAAGGTAAGGTGTATACAGGGGGTAAGGTAAGGTGTATACAGGGGGTAAGGTAAGGTGTATACAGTGGTAAGGTAAGTGAATACAGGGGTACGGTAAGGTGTATACAGGGGTAAGGTGTATACAGGGGTAAGGTAAGGTGTATACAGGGGTAAGGTAAGGTGTATACAGTGGTAAGGTAAGTGAATACAGGGGTACGGTAAGGTGTATACAGGGGTAAGGTGTATACAGGGGTAAGGTGTATACAGGGGTAAGGTAAGGTGCATAGAGGGGTAAGGAAAGTGAATACAGGGGTAAGGTGTATACGGGGAAAGGTAAGTGAATACAGGGGTAAGGTGTATACGGGGTAAGGTAAGGTGTATACAGGGGTAAGGTAAGGTGTATACAGGGGTAAGGTAAGGCGTATACAGGGGGTAAGGTAAGGTGTATACAGGGGGTAAGGTAATGTGTATACAGGGGGTAAGGTAAGGTGTATACAAGGGTAAGGTAAGGTGTATAGAGGGGTAAGGTAAGGTGTATACAGGGGTAAGGCGTATACAGGGGTAAGGCGTATACAGGGGTAAGGCGTATACAGGGGGTAAGGTAAGGCGTATACAGGGGGTAAGGTAAGGTGTATACAGGGGGTAAGGTAATGTGTATACAGGGGGTAAGGTAATGTGTATACAGGGATAAGGTAAGGTGTATACAGGGATAAGGTAATGTGTATACAGGGGTAAGGTGTATACAGGGGTAAGGTGTATACAGGGGTAAGGTGTATACAGGGGTAAGATGTATACAGGGGTAAGGCGTATACAGGGGGTAAGGTGTATACAGGGGGTAAGGTAATGTGTATACAGGGGGTAAGGTAATGTGTATACAGGGATAAGGTAAGGTGTATACAGGGATAAGGTAAGGTGTATACAGGGATAAGGTAATGTGTATACAGGGATAAGGTAAGGTGTATACAGGGATAAGGTAAGGTGTATACAGGGGTACGGTGTATACAGGGGTAAGGTAAGGTGTATACAGGGGGTAAGGTTAGTGTATACAGGGGTAAGGTAGGGTGTATACAGGGGTAAGGTTAGTGTATACTGGGGTAAGGTAAGGTGTATACAGGGGTAAGGTAAGGTGTATACAGGGGTAAGGTAAGGTGTATACTGGGGTAAGGTAAGGTGTATACAGGGATAAGGTAAGGTGTATACAGGGGTAAGGTAAAGTGTATACAGGGGTAAGGTAAGGTGTATACAGGGGTAAGGTAAGGTGTATACAGGGGTAAGGTTAGTGTATACAGGGGGTAAGGTAAGGTGTATACAGGGGGTAAGGTAAGGTGTATACAGGGGTAAGGTAAAGTGTATACAGGGGTAAGGTTAGGTGTATACAGGGGTAAGGTTAGTGTATACAGGGGTAAGGTAAGGTGTATACAGGGGTAAGGTGTATACAGGGGTAAGGTGTATACAGGGGTAAGGTGTATACAGGGGTAAGGTGTATACAGGGGTAAGGTAAGGTGCATAGAGGGGTAAGGTAAGGTGTATACAGGGGTAAGGTAAGGTGTATACAGGGGTAAGGTTAGTGTATACAGGGGTAAGGTAAGAATAAGAGTCCCTCTTTGGCAGACGCACCATCTAATTTGTGCCACAGGATCATGTAAGGAAGTCCCACTAATGATATGTGTCCTAATAAAGGAAATATTTCTAAAATGGCAAAGGTTGTGCACAATACTTTTATATTTATATATATATTTTTTTTTTTTTAAATGGCCAGAAAAGTGGAGGGCACATGAAAGTGGCATCGTAAGGGATGTCAAAATGGGTTCCGTCTCCCAGAATCCTCTAACCAGTCAGCAAGAGGATATAGGAGATGAAGACACCTCAGCAGCGGAGGGTCAGATCCACGAGTCATAATGGTACGGCTCACGCCGGCAGCGACGGGAAGGGCAGATGAGGATCGTGGTTCATTTTAGTTCACAATGAGTTATCAAGTCTTTCTCATCTGCGCTTTAACATTCAACGAGCCGTAAATGCCAGAGACTTCACAGGCGTAAAGGAAACAAAAGCATGGCACTTGATGTGAAATATTTATTTTTTGTCGTCCCCCCCCCCCCCGACAAGTCGAAAAAACCCCCAAAAATTTTTTTTACCCAGGATTCCACAATGTTCCACAGAAATGTCAGAACCACCAAGTTGTCAAAACCCTGAGATTTTCCACCGCTTCACTGATAGGGGATGTTAAATATAGCCGAGGTACTCAAGGATATTCTCCACTCTAATTAACAACCGGCTCGGTTGGCTTTGCCAGAGAGACTGGCTGCGATCTCCTCCGTGAAGATGAGAGCAGATGATCTAGGAATCCTTGACCTGAATGAAGCACTGGAGAGGCCTCAGACAATGTAAGGAAGCAGGTCTGTAAAATATTTCCTTCCCCATGGAAGCCAGCTAATTAATAACCCTACTCGCAGTGGACTACGGACAGGGAGCCAATGTGGGCAATATGACAGAAAAAGGCGTCCAGGATTCCTCGGCAGGGAACACAAATTTTTTGTTTTTTTAATTTCCCTTTTTTTTTTTTTTAGGAATGGGATTGTGTACGATTTGACATCACTTGGCCCTCTAAAATAAGCTAAGGGAGGGAGGAACAAAATGTACAAATATTATGAAATAAGAGGTAATTAAAAAGATTTAATCTAAAAGCACACAGAGAGGTTTAGGGACTTAACCTTTAGGGACTGTTATTGTCCACCATTCAAATATGATTCCGCTCTAGTCTATAAAAAAAAAAGCAAAGACTAGGTGGGGGGCAGCCATTTCACAGAGCATCGCTCTGTGGCACCGGTAGATTGACGATCTGTCATTGGCGTTTGTGCGTGTCAACCGTGCAGTAGCTCCTCCTCCCACAGACGCCACACACCAATCAGCACTGCCAGGTAACGGAACGTATCTGTTTAGGGGAGTTGATGTTTATTCCCAGAGATTCCGTCGAGCGTGACAAAGACCAGTGAAAACAGTGGAAAGCAAAAAGGGGTTTGACTTAAAAAGTAGCCCCACCCACTTTTGACCTAAGCACGAGCAACTCTACATCTTCTATTCCCAATATTGGGACATGCTCAGCAAATAGGCAACTGGTTTATTTAATTAAGCGCATGGGTGCACCTCCAATCTCTCTGTCGGGGATACCTGGGGTGTTCATGTCACCATTTTTATTTGATGTCACTTGATTAACATTACTAGACTGATAAAGCCCAACAATTGGTCAGCTAGATTAGCTCAGTTTGGTAAAGATTAACTCAATAGGTCAGTTTTATTAACTCAGTTGGATAAAGATGATACTCAATAGGTCAGTAAGATTAACTCGGTTGGATAATGAGTTACTTAATAGAAAAGTTTGGTTAACGCACTAATTGTCATCCATCCGATGTGATTTAAATGAGTGCCATTAAGTTGGGTAAGTCTCTCACTCTACAATCAGTTGGGGGGGGGGGGGGGAAGAGTGCTAAAGATTAACTACAGATTAACATAAAATAAATAATACTGTAATTCTATTTGTGAGGATTACAATGCAAAATATATGTATTCAGAAAATGTTCCGTTAGAATTGCATTTTAGGTTTCTGCAAATCAAGTGGTATGGCATTGAATTTAAAGGGATAGAGATCACGTTGCAAGCTGAGTGGCTATGACAGTGAAAGTCTGATATGTCTTGTGTTTGTATTGCTTCACGCAGACCTTGTTCACCTGACCTCTGACCTTAGGCGTCAGCCAATTCTACTCTACAACTACACAGCTGAACACAGGATATAGTGCTGACTGGTTTGACATTGGACATCCCTCAGAATCTTCTAAAACAAAGAAAAGGCACCGAGGAAGCTGGAGGGGGGGATTGCAGCATGCTCCTGCCACCAGGGGGAGCTCACGTCCACCACAGAATGTCACAGACATATCTCGTAAAGATGCGTATCAGACATTAAGCTGCCCAAACTATTTTACATATTACAGACCTTCTATTGAATTGAGTATCAATTATCCAAGGACCCAAAATTCAGTTTTTTTTTTTGGGGGGGGGGGGGGGGGTGTATATGGGTCAGTTCGGATAAGGGATACTCCCCTTCTTGGCGCCTCGGTTGTGAAGCTCCTTTGCTTCACCCTCCGGGGCACCGTACATTTGAAGCCAGCGCTCAGGGGAAATGTACTTCCCAACAGCGACGGGAGGGAGTTAGTGAGGGACTGCCACACCGACGGGTCATCCCAGCAGCACCGAAGGTAATCTCGCCAGCTCCACTGCTTTAAATGATCTACATTACCAAGCTGCTCACCTTAAATTTAGGTAGCGTAGAACATTAATAGGGCTGGTGCTGCCGAAATGATCCGTTAACCAGAAAGATCAGTTATCCGAAATGCTGCCGGTCCCAAGTGCCTTTCGGATAAGGGATACTCAACCTGTATAGCGCGCAAATAATAAATTAAAAGAATGGGCTAACTCAACTGGCAACAAGGTTCCCCAAGAATTACGGTGGCGTAAGTTATAACGGCGCTGTATAATCGGTATAGAATGGATGAATATTTATACACAATTATAACTATTAATCTAATACAGAGCTTTTTCCTCCCATGTTCTATGGCTTAATCAAGTCAGCGGCTGACTTATTACCAAATGCAGGGCCGATCCTGGGCGGGTGCACGGTGTGCACCGCGCCCAGGCGCACCGGGAGGAAAGGCGCTCCGATGAGCACCTTACTCCCTCATTCTGGAGGTGCGGCCCGCAGGTGAGCGCCTGCGGTCACCGCACCTCCTAATCTCATTCTCTGGTGACATCCGGCAAGAAGAACTGCATGACGGTGTTCTGCCTCTGCAGACACCGTCCGGAAACGTCCTCCTCCCTCCAGGGAGGGGGACCAATAGTAAGACGTGCTTTTTTTTTGTTTTGTTTTTTAAATTAAAAGAAGTGTGTGTGTTTCAATGTGTATGTCTGTGTGTGAATGTATGTAAGTGTGTGTGTTTCACTGTGTGTGTGTGTGTGTGAATGTAGTAAGTGTGTGAATGTAGTAAGTGTGTGAATGTAGTAAGTGTGTGTGTGTGTGAATGTGTTTCAGTGTGTGTGAATGTGTGTTTCACTGTGTGTGTGTGTGTGTGTGAATGTGTTTCAGTGTGTGTGAATGTGTGTTTCACTGTGTGTGTGTGTGTGTGTGAATGTGTTTCAGTGTGTGTGAATGTGTGTTTCAGTGTGTGTGAATGTGTGTTTCACTGTGTGTGTGTGTGTGTGTGTGAATGTGTTTCAGTGTGTGTGAATGTGTGTTTCACTGTGTGTCTGTAAGTGTGCGTGTGTGAATGTGTTTCAGTGTGTGTGAATGTGTGTTTCACTGTGTGTGTGTGAATGTGTGTAAGTGTGCGTGTGTGAATGTGTTTCAGTGTGTGTGAATGTGTGTTTCACTGTGTGTGTGTGTGTGTGTGAATGTGTGTTTCAGTGTGTGTGAATGTGTGTTTCAGTGTGTGTGAATGTGTGTTTCACTGTGTGTCTGTGTGTGAATGTGTTTCAGTGTGTGTTTCAGTGTGTTTCACTGTGTGTGTGTGTGTGTGAATGTGTGTTTCACTGTGTGTGTGAATGTATGTGTGTGTGTTTCAGTGTGTGTGTGAATGTGTGTTTCACTGTGTGTGTGAATGTATGTAAGTGTGTGTGTTTCACTGTGTGTGTGTGTGTGAATGTAGTAAGTGTGTGAATGTAGTAAGTGTGTGAATGTAGTAAGTGTGTGTGTGTGTGAATGTGTTTCAGTGTGTGTGAATGTGTGTTTCACTGTGTGTGTGTGTGTGTGTGTGAATGTGTTTCAGTGTGTGTGAATGTGTGTTTCACTGTGTGTGTGAATGTGTTTCAGTGTGTGTGAATGTGTGTTTCAGTGTGTGTGAATGTGTGTTTCACTGTGTGTGTGTGTGTGTGTGTGAATGTGTTTCAGTGTGTGTGAATGTGTGTTTCACTGTGTGTCTGTAAGTGTGCGTGTGTGAATGTGTTTCAGTGTGTGTGAATGTGTGTTTCACTGTGTGTGTGTGTGAATGTGTGTAAGTGTGCGTGTGTGAATGTGTTTCAGTGTGTGTGAATGTGTGTTTCACTGTGTGTGTGTGTGTGTGAATGTGTGTTTCAGTGTGTGTGAATGTGTGTTTCAGTGTGTGTGAATGTGTGTTTCAGTGTGTGTGAATGTGTGTTTCACTGTGTGTCTGTGTGTGAATGTGTTTCAGTGTGTGTTTCAGTGTGTTTCACTGTGTGTGTGTGTGTGTGAATGTGTGTTTCACTGTGTGTGTGAATGTATGTGTGTGTGTTTCAGTGTGTGTGTGAATGTGTGTTTCACTGTGTGTGTGAATGTATGTAAGTGTGTGTGTGAATGTATGTGAATGTGTGTTTCACTGTGTGTGTGTGAATGTGTGTTTCACTGTGTGTGAATGTATGTGTGTGTTTCACTGTATGTGTGTGTGTGAATGTATGTAAGTGTGTGTGTGAATGTGTGTTTCACTGTGTGTGTGAATGTATGTGTGTGTGTGTTTCACTGTGTGTGTGTGTGAATGTATGTAAGTGTATGTGTTTTTCTCTGTGTGAGTCAATGTGTGTGTTACTGTCTGTGTAAGTGTGTGTACATAAGTGTGACTGTGTGTATTGCTCTGTGTGTGTATAAGGGTGTCTGTGTGTAATGGTGACTAAATGTGTTCAGTAAAATGTGTTCAGTAAAGGCCCCTGAAATTCCTAGTGGCGGCCCTGACTAAGTGTGTCTGTGTAAGTGTGACTGTGTGTATTTATGCATGACCCTGTGTGTAAGTGTGGGTGTGTATGTATGCAGGGCAACTTTTAACTGGTTAAAGGGGCCACCGCTGCCCACTTGACAGTCCCCATCCAGTCGGCAGCTATTTCCCGCCTCCTGCACTGCACTCTGAGTGTGCATAGAGGGAAGACTGTGCGGAGGAGACACGAAACAGCAGCAGCAAGGTGAGTACTGGGGAATAGGGGAGGGGTAATGCTTTTCTTGGGAAAACTGGTGGTGGCATATTAATGGACAGACTGACACTGGCATATTAGTGGCCAAACTGACACTGGCATATTAATGGGCAAACTAACTGCTATATTATTGGATAAACTAACTGTGGTATGTTAATGGGCAAGCTATCTGTGGCATATTAATGGGAAAACTATCTGTGGCATATTAATGGGCAAACTGGCAGTGGCATATAAATGGGCAAACTGGCTGTGGCATATTAATAGGCAAATACACAGGATTATGAGGAGGGAGAGACATACATGTGAGTTATGAAGAGAAAGAGACAGCAGACATGGGTGTATAGAAGGAGAGACAGACATGCAGAAAAAAAGACCACCATGGGGAGCATGAGGAACAGAAAGATAGACATGGAAAAATATATGGGGTATGAAGGGAGAGATATACATGAGGGTATGAGTGGAGAGAGAGAGATACATGAGGACATGAGTGGAGAGAGAGATACATGAGGGCATGAGTGGAGAGAGAGAGATACATGAGGGTATGAGTGGAGAGAGAGATACATGAGGGTATGAGTGGAGAGATAGAGATACATGAGGGTATGAGTGGAGAGAGAGAGATACATGAGGGTATGAGTGGAGAGAGAGATACATGAGGGTATGAGTGGAGAGAGAGAGATACATGAGGGTATGAGTGGAGAGAGAGAGATACATGAGGGTATGAGTGGAGAGAGAGAGATACATGAGGGTATGAGTGGAGAGAGAGAGATACATGAGGGTATGAGTGGAGAGGGAGAAAGACATGGCGGTATGGGAAGAGAGAGACAAGTGAGTGACTGACTTGGTGGAATATTATTTATCACTCCTTGTGTACTTCTTTTCCAATGATGCTCAGCCAGACTAATGGGAGACTTTGGCTGGTTGGACATCATGGGAACTGTAGTTAAAACTGCTACCCAGCAAAAAGTCTCCCATGTTGATGACTGAGCATCATAGACATAAATAAAACCACTACACTGTTTTACTGCCAAATAAATATCTTTATTTAAAATAAAAGCTCTTGTTGGTCCTTCATCTAAAAATAAAGTTTGTGCTCTCCACAAGAATCCCCCCACCCCAATAATGAAAAATTGGTATGCCTGGAACATACATGTGTAAAGGGGAGGGGTTTATCATATAGCCACGCCCATCTGGGGGCGCCAGAAAAAATCCTGCACCCAGGCGCCCGTGACCCTAGGATCGGCCCTGACCAATTGCAATGGCCTAATTAACCCAGTCTCTCCCGAGTCATTCTCCAACGCACTGAAAGAAAAATCCTGCAATAAAAACATACAAAGGTGTATGACGTGAACAAAAGATGCCAATTTTCATACACGCCACTTGAAAAAAATGTATGATTGTACAAGTATTTGTGCATTATTTTTATCACCTCATGAAACTGGTGTCGGTGAATGGATACACAGTAATGTATAACGGGCTAAACTAGGAGTGTCGAACCAGCAAGGAAAGCACTGGTCTCACCTTCCAATAGGTTTACCCCTTTAAAATGAGACTTATTGGAATGTTGTGTCCATAGGACAGAGGCTGCTGTTACACTTTCTGTTGTGTTTAGCTGTAAAAAAAAAAATTTTCTTTTCCAGGACAAGAAGGACTTTCTTTAGATACCATTACTTTGATCATATCATGTCATTAACTGAAAAAAAAAAAAAAAAAAAAAATCTTGGTGAAAAATGTAAAAATATACTTTTTCCGACTTTTACTTAAAAAATATTTTACTCATCTACAAAAACGATCGAAAAACAAAACAAACCACTAAATAGATTCTAATATTTGTGTTGCGTTTAGAAATAGTCAACAGTTATGTTTTTCTGGTTTTTGTTGTTGCAAGTTATAGGGCAATAACTGATAGCAGCATATTGCTACTGCCAATCAATTTTCTGCTACAGTGAACCTAATCATCACTCTAACCCGAAATGTAACCCTAAACTTAGCACTAACCTTAAACTAACTGTAAGCCTAGCTGTAACCGTAACCCTTGATCTATAGTTAACTAAAGCTTTTTTTTTTTTTTTAAAGTGTAATGTGTCAGTCTGCCTCTAGAGCAGCAACAGAGCATCGGAGGTGAACAATGGACACTTCTGAAGCTCTTGCCCACAACAGGGTAGCACAATATTGGAATAGCAATCTGCCATTCCAATATGGCGTCCGCTTTTGCGTCGTGGAGTGATCACGAGTCACTTGATTATTCCATTCTACTCTGCAAGCCTTTTAGCTCAAAGAGCATCATGGGAGATGTAGTTCACTAGCAGGGCGGCAGGTTGCAGACCCCTGCCCTACAAAGTGCCACAATACGTTTTTCCAAACACACCAGCAGCTATTACATTTCAGAAAGGATGTCCGGGGTTTTTAGATCCTGATTATTACCCGTCTTTCTTTTATCAGCGGTTACGGATTATGTTCAACATTCTGGAACTGGTACAAAAAAAAAAAAAAAGAAAACAAATTGCATAAGAATAAAAATACAAAAAGCAAACTATATACAGAAAAAAAAGGCTGCACTACACTCAGAGATGCTAGGTGAGTAACACTTCCTCAGTCAGGCAATTGAAAGCTGAAAGATCCCTGCAATTAAGGAAGTGCAAGCCTGGATCTATCAGCTGCAGCTGTGTGTATATATTAACTCTTACTGACCTCAACAAACAGATGTATAGGCCTCTTAATCGGTTCCTCTATTGTTACACGGCCAGTAACTCACACTTTCTCCTAATGATGAGGAATTACGGGGTTTCTATAGATGCCAAAAAAATAATCATGGCTTCCTGCTTTTTTTTTTTTTTTTTTACTGAAAGGGTTAAAAAAAATAAAAATAAGAAAAAAAGAGTTAAGTCCACAATTTTTTTTTTTTCTCCTCTGGGTATTTTTAGGCGGGTTTAGAAGTGAATCGGTACTGTCAGGGGGGCGGACATGTTTAGAATCTTGAATCAGCTCTTCCTTGTCTGAGATGAAGAAAGATCTGAGCCAAAATTCTAAACATGTCAGCCCCCTATTAGAACAAAGTACTAGTTTATTTGTATACTTTCCTTAACGCATTTCAAATTGAAAATGCCGACACTTCATGCAATCTTTTAATCAAACTTAAAGGACAACTGCCCATAAAATGTATAGCTTTTTATCTTTCCCCGTCTAAATAGCAGTCCGGGGTCTGCAGCAATTATTAAAATCTGGAGAAACGCACACAGGGATAATATCAATCAATAGGGCCCAGAGGTGTAGCTGGCTGAAGATCATGGGAATTGTAGTTAACGTTAGACTGAGGCAGTGGGGAGTCTACACTACGACTATATACACTACTCTACAGCCACTCAACATTTTGTTGTGATCTACAGGAAGTCATACTGTTGACTGAGCATGATGGGAATTGTAGTTAAATCCAGGCATGACATTGGGAATCTACACTACATACTAACTTTTCTGGCAGACTGAAGCTCCCATGATATACAGCCAATATCAATATTGTTGGCTGAGCATCATAGGAACTGTAGTCACCTGTAGAATGAAGGCTAATGTTTACCACCCCAGCTACTGTAAACTCAGGTTACCAAGATGCTGATGATCATGCTGGCTGAGCATCATAGGGACTGTGGTCACTACCATAGTAGTCTACAGTTAACTACTACTCTCCCACCAAGGAACCCCTCACCCAAACCAACAAAGGTAGGCAGGTGTGAGTAGGTATTCAGGTCAAAAGGATTAGTTTGTGCCAGCATCCAACTGACTGTATACCAGCATCCAACTGACTGTATGCCAGCATCCAACTGACTGTATGCCAGCATCCAACTGACTTTATAACGGATAATTCACGTAAAATGGGAGAATATCAGGTAATTGGGTCAGGGAGAAACAGGGTCCGCCTAGCTACAGAACCAGCAAAACACCACAATCCCTTTTTTTTTTGTAACAGTGGCTGTCGGATCACTGGTTTTGTGAATCCTGATATTTCCTACAAGCAACGCCTGAAACAACCTGCTTCACTTTGCAAACAATGCCCCCCCCCTAACCCCACCTGTCACACTGTACATGCTCTACATTCTATCTCTAACCATGTGCAGGTCGTCTCGCCCCCCCCCCCCTTGCGTCCGATGCCGCCCCCCCCGGGGAACTTAAGCCTGACAATAGAAGGAAGAGGGTGTAGGAGGGAGGCTCACGTCTGTGACCCCAGTATTGTTCCAAGGCCAGGAGAAAACTTCCTCCAGACCAGCAAAAGCCTGAGCACCACTTTTACAGCCAGAAGGAGTCAAATAATGTCACACAGCTTTTACAGTGACAGAGTCAAGGCGAGCGTTTCATTCACAAGCACCTGAGGATAATCACGTACACCCCGGAGCCGCGGCATGAATACGCTCGCTTGCAAAAAAATTCTGATTAATTGTTCGTGTGGAACTTGGCAAAATATCTGAGACAGTCTATAGGAAAAATAAATAAAATACCAGACTTATTATTAAATGACCTTCACCCTTTGCATTTTAAAGAGGTCAGCAGTGCAACATTTTGGAGACGGCCATGACACGCTGAGACCTTGTGTCTTTGTTTTGCCTTTTCTGGCAAATTATGATTAAATATTCACTGGTCAGTCCCGAGCTCTGGCCTATGTTGGCAATTATGCAGCTCCACGCCAAAAGGGGGAACACACACACCAGAGATGTCCCAAAAAAACAAAAAAAACAGTCCACCAGCTATTGCTGGAACAAATTGGAGAGTGTGGCTTTCTTTATCACTCTATGAAACGTGACATTTCTAATCCTTTCCATTTAAATAGGATCACAATAATGCCATGGTAGTGTTCTTTTTATTCAGTATGAAGTTTCCCGATTTAGAAACAGATAGTTTACATAAAATATAACTTAAAGCGACATTGCACATTGTTAAAGGTAGCAAGGGTTAAACAAAACATGTCCCGGGACTTGGAAGTAAACCCCACGTGTATCTTAATAGATCCACGCGGGTTTACTATCTGCTGTGTCTCACATGCGAGACACAGCAGCTCCCGGTTGTCGCGTGCTGACAAACGCCAGCCAGCGCAGAGCCAATCAGAGCACCCTGACTGCTGAATGCGAGGGTCTCGCTGCTAGCACAGAGAGAGAGACCCTCGATTTTGCATGGGATCAGCAGGGGGGGACCTTAACTAGGTCCCCCCCCCCCCCCTTCTGATCCCATGCAACAACGAGGGTCTCTCTTCCTACGGAAACATGGCAGCTGACAGTCAGAGGATAAACTGGCGTGTACTATCAGACGTACTATCAGAAGCACACGCCAGCTCATCCTCATACTAGGGACAACGAACATTTCACTTGTGTTTCATTATTAGAAGCACAAGTGGGGAAAAAAAGTTTAGTGTCCCTTTAAAGGGACTGTATCACCTAAACATAGCTTATACTGTGAATGTAGAGGAGAAAAAATGATTGATAATGATCTATACATTGTAAAGCAAATTACTAAATTAGGAGAAAAAGGTGTTTTAAACGTGTCTGTGGAGTCTCCTGGTTATGACATCACCTGTGGCCCGATATGCAAATTAACTTATTATCAATGGGTGATAATACTTATTATAATCAGTAATAATACTATAGTGGCAAACATATACAAGTAATAGAATGCCATTTTCCCATTATTTTTCATGAAACTTGCTGCCAGATATAGATGTGCTGCTTTAATGACAAAAAACACAGTCAGTGCAATGGGATTCTGTATTAATTACATCGCGAAAACTTCAAATCAATGTGTTACTGTTTTATTAGGAGCGGAGGGAGGGTGGTGGTCTGTGAAATGATAATAAACAGATCTCTCCTAGAGCAATCCCTATAGATCATAAGGAGATCCACTGGTCCATTAATATGACACAGGCCAAGGTTCACATTTGCTGGGAAACATTGTTTGAGGATCGCTCGTCTCCGGAGTTCTCACTCCGTGAAGGAGTCCTAACGAGCAGGTCACGTTCCGTCTTTCCAGAATGGGACCTTTACCTGCCGGCTACAGACAGGAAACTTGTGTTGTAAGGACTTAGCGTCTGCCTCATTGTAACGAGGCCTATTTATAAACCTCGGCAAGGAAATGCAAAAATTGACGGGGGCTATGGTGGGGGGAGGCAAAAAAAAAAAAAACATCCAGGACTTTCCTCCTAATGGGACTAATTCCAGAAACAGGAAATGCTTCAAGGAGCATTATTTCCGAAAGCCATATCTGAAATGTTACAACCAGTAGAAGAAACTAGGTTTCTCAAGATAGATAAAATGCTAGTTATTTATTTCCCACAGACACCAACACAGAAGGAGGCGGGGGGGGGGGGGGGGGGGGGCGAGGGAGAAGCATGGCGCTAGTTGCCAGAATGGAATTTTAAGAAGGTTCGAGGAAATGGTAACCTGATATCGCGGAAGCCTAACCACCTTTACATGCAGAGCCCCCCAAAAAAAGGATGAATGATGAGGCCTAGTCAGACACATGTCCCCAGGACCATCCTCTGAGAAGCAGCATCCTGCCGTTTTCCCCATGATTGTGAGCCGTCATGGGGGAACACACGTGCTCTGGATACAGACCTGGTGCCTTTTTTACAGCACAAAGTCACACCGCGGCGCTAACTTCTCAAGCAAAGGACTTGGGCATTAGCCAACGACTTGTGTCCTCAAAATCCACAGAAGACATATCATGGCTTTTGGATTTTACTATTAAAAAAAGTGATAACTATCTACAAGAAAAGCACAATAACTTCAGGAGATTCACTGCATTGAGAGCTGGCAAGGTGGGCATTTGTCCCATGGGAGACTCTCTATCCTGACAAAAGATTGGGGATGCCCCTCAAATTTAAAGGACAACTGTAGGCAAAAAATAACATGTTTAATTGAAAGATGACATCAAGTGTATATGATGTGTGTGGTGATGCTTTAATGAAAAAATACAAATAGAGCTACATGAAGCAACAAGTGCTCAATAAAGTGCTTTAACAGGGGGCGGACATGTTGTTTAGAATCTTGGGTCAGATCTGCATTAACCTTCATGCAGAAAAATGAAGATCTGTCCCAAGATTCTAAACAACATGTCTGCCCCCCTGTTAGAGGTATATGAAGCAAAGAGGGCTCAATAAAGTACATTATTTGTATTATTTCATTAAAACGTATCTATGTAAAATGCCCGCACTTGATGCAATATTTCAGTAGTTAATTTGTTGCTACAGTTGTCCCTTAAATGCCCCAGTGCATTCCACTTTCTATTCTTCAATCCAGTTGTCTTGTTTGAATATCAATATCCGTATATCATCTGTCAACATGGCTGTCTTGCCCGTCTCTGATGAAGTTGCAGCATGGGCCACAAAATTGGTCATCACAAAATTGGTCATCACCCTGGCTGCATCAGTTATAAGAAATCTTAAGCAAACCATGGAGGGGTAACATAAACAGGCTATTAAACAAGAAAATAAACGCCAAAAAAACAACAGGCAAAAAATAATTAGAAAAACAAAACAATCTGAACCTGGTAGAAATAGTAAAGGATACAGAGCAAAGTTAAAATCCAAATAAAAGGAATAAAATACAGGAAAACAAATACAAAACAAAACGAAAATATGCAATGGACACTCTGAATGTCAACAAACACTGGTTTCTAATCACTACAATTCTGTATTAAATGCTGAACTCTCCCATATGTCTCCTCTACCCAATACAATACATGCTCCCATGCTCTTACTCATTTCCTAGCATGTTTAAAACATTTTTTAAGCAGTTTAATAATCATATTTCCTAAAATAATAATAAAACAATGTTAAGCAATTTGGATAGTTGGGAAAAAATATTTGTGCAATAGAATAATAATTTGCACCTTTTTTGTTTTGAAGGATCTGGTAGTGTCTAATCCAGGGGTCCTCAAACTACGGCCCGCGGGCCACATGCGGCCCGCCGAGGACATTTATGTGGGGTCCTTCTCCGAGTGGGACCGCCATGCGCTGCTGTTTAACCTCTTTTCGCTTGCAGGACGCTCTATGCCATCTTATTTTTCGGTGCCCAAAGGCCTGTAGAACGGTAAAGACCTATCGGGTCTCTGCCCAGGTGTCCCTGCCTCCCCCGATCGCCAGGAGCAAAGAGAAGCCATTTTGGCGCCTAAAGGACCAAAGTGTCATCTGGCGGGAAGGGGTTGCCGTCCACACATGGTCGTTTGGGCCAGGTCTTTGAGGGCAGCAAAAGGAGTATATAATATCTGTCTAAAATAGAGCATTGTACATTACACAGTGATCAATAAAATACGTGTTGTAAACGGCGTGTACAACATGCAAAATACAGTCAATAAAATCATCCGGTTTATAAAAAGGAGCTAGGTTGATGGGAATCCTGATGGAAGAACACCTGATGCATTTCGCACTAGGCTTCTTCAGAGGTGTAAACTGATGATCTGTCTAATCAGACCGAATATATTATGGATCATATAGATCATCAGTGTAATGAAGACAACACTTTTACTTTAAGCACTCAACGAACGAAAGCGAAGCTCCTGGTTACACCTCTGAAGAAGCCTAGTGCGAAACGCGTCAGGTGTTCTTCCATCAGGAGCCCCATCAAGCTAGCTTCTTTTAATAAACCCGTTGATTTTATTGACTGCATTTTGCATGTGTATTATTAAATGTATTTTAATTAAACGGCAGTAGGTCCTTCCCACTTTCTAAGCGCTAGCACCTAATCTTTGCCACGATCCCTTTTCCTGCATACGTGTATGTGCATTAACCTGAAGAGCATTCCGGCTGATCTGGTCACTGACCGCCACTCACAGTTTAAGTGCGCCACGTTCAATCTTTAAAGGTAATCTAGCTTTCCTCGATAGATTGAAAACCGTGGTGGCAGTGAAAACCCTAGCGGGAGCTCTGGCATCCACAGACGATTGGCTATAGGGAGTATGCGCACAGTTAAGCAATGTGTACCGTTTAAAGGACAGTTTTGCTTCTCTGTCAGAACCAACAAAAGAAAAAAAAATAATACCGTCAATGACGCAAAATATATATATATATTTTTTTTTATTATTATTATTTTTTTTTTACATGTAGTGCCCCTTTAAAGTATAGAAAACCTAGTTTGTCGTGACGGGATGGGTCAGTCCAGGGTAAACGACTGCATCTTGCGCTCTGTCTGGTCTCTAGAGGGAAAAGTAAATGCCAGGTAACACTGGTCCCCAGCCGGCCTTGGGAATAGTTCATGAGGTCACCTTAGGTTTGCAGTGTTGATCTTGCAACCGAAGCACAAACCAGCTCGCTGTAAATAACCTGAACCCTCGTAAAAAAGCGCAGCCAATTCATACACTTTCCTACAGATTCGCCACATCATTTCGGTATCTTTTATTTCCTTTAAAAAAAAAAATTAAAATTGTTGCCGGAAAAAAAAAAAAATATATATTTTTAGGCGATGTTATAATTTGTATGTCCCATCATCTCGTCCCATCTTCTAAAAACTACAAATAAAGTGTAAGCAGAATTACTGTAGTTGCTATAACAGTCCAGCTTCTCCAAGCTCCTCATTATTGGACGCTGCTGAATTTAGAAACAACGGTGAGATTATTTTTAATGCAAAAACTACGGGGGGGGGGAACGGTCATTTGTTTACAAGTAAAAAAATAAGGGAATTTCACATATATATTAAGAACATGTACAATAGACCGAAAAAAAACAAGAACTGTCCCTTTAACGTGCCCGGTTTGGCCGCCGACCACTGAACGTGGCCACGCTTGGCCCTGTAATAATCTCGGGCGTCCGTGGCTTCTGGTACCAACCCAGCGACCTGTAGTTATGCTCCGGAGCTCCTGGTGCCAAGAAGTCTGCAATATTTTGGCTTTGGAAGTGTTGTGAGAATGTTTGGACGCTTGGACTCTGTTTACAGTCAAGCTGTGGCTTTGTCGTTACGTGGTTAAGCAGAGCAGAATTCACCGGCCATAAATAGCGGACCCTGCAACGTGGAAAATGTGACAATACAGAACTTTGTAGCTTCCTCTAGGCATACTTGGGGAAGCTTTTGCCAATGTTTGGTTTCCAGTCCGAGAGGTTCTACTGCCACCTAGTGGCAACACAGGGAAAGGCACGAGCCAGATAAGTTCCAAACTCGTTTAGTTACAGTTGTATTTGGTGGAAAGATGTAACCGTTATCAATGAAAAATAAAAAGCAGTCAATCTTTTTTTTTTTTTTGCATGTTAATCACATCAGCAATTTATTAACACTTGAGTAGAGTTGAGCGGACACCTAGATGTTCGGGTTCGGCAGAACTTCGGAACAAAGTCCGAGTCTAAAAAAAGTCCTGGAAAGGGCTAGAGGGCTGCAAAATGAAGTAAAATGTGGGTAAGTGTCCCCATTCATACGAATAGGTCAATTGACCTATTCGTATGAATGGGGACTCTATTTCGGTTTATAGAATAGCAATAGCATTACGTGTATTCCATAAACCGAAAGTCTACAAACCGAAAGACATTCTGTTTATAGACTTTCGGTTTATAGAATACATGTAATGCTATTGCTATTCTATAAACCGAAAGTCTATAAACCGAATGTCTTTCGGTTTATGGAATACATGTAATGCTATTGGCTTTCTATAAACCGAACTAGAGTCCCCATTCATAAGAAATTCTTATGAATGGGGACTCTATTTCGGTTTATAGAAAGCCAATAGCATTACATACAATGTAATCGCCAACACGAACATACAGTGGAATGTCCGTGTTCGGGGTCCAAAAAACCGTAAAGTTCGGTACGAACCCGAACAGTGCGGTTCGGGTTCACTCAACACTACACTTGAGGACTTCGCTAGTGGATGGGGAGGTACCCCGTTAATCTGTAGGAGTGTAATATTTAATTACTTCCCTAGACAAAAAAAAAACAAACCTTTATATTATTTCCTTTACTATAACCTAAAGATTCAAATTTTTCACAGTGACCTTTTGGCCCCTAAACTAACTCTTACTAAAGCATTAACCCTAACTCGGACTATGTAAGTGTGTGTGTGTATATATATATATTGCCAATGGCGTCATGAGACAGTCTAGCAACCACCACAGAGTGGCAGCAGCGATCATTGGTTGCTTCTGAAACGTTTGCCCATGATAGAGCAGCACCAATCATGCTGCCTTTCCATATGGCAAATGTGATCGGATTTCCGGTGTTGCTGAATGTCTCATTATTGAGGCGCTGCAGCAACACGCGCTGAGCTTAGAAAGCAACCATTAATTGCTTTCTAAGCTCATTTCACCGCAGGGCACGTGTCATTAAGGGTCTGTGTTCCTGTGACATGCCTGGCTCGTCAAATGTCACAAAAACGGCTTACAATCACATAGTTATGTAAGAGGTGAACACAGACGTTTTCATCCCCAACATGAAAGTACATGCTACGATCTGTCTGTCCACTAGATGGAGCCACATTATAAACAACTGATCTATCAGGACGCCTGCCGCAGCAGAGGTCTAGGGACACATTCTGAGAGGTAAGCAACATGAGATCCTATGGCTGTCAGAGAATCATGGGATATGTAGTTGCCAAAACATCTGCAGTGCCAAGGTTAGCTATCCCTGCATTAGGGTCACAGTCCCTTTGCCACCTACATTACCGAGTTGCCAAGTGCATCAAATCCAACCTTTTGTACATCTCTGTTGTTGCTGTTGATCAGAAAGATGAAGGGGGGGGGGGGGGACCCAAAATTGAATCAGCTCCCAATTATTTCTGGATCCCGGATGAAACGCGTCAGAATTCTTCATTATTGAAGCGCTATACCCCATGCCTTGCTGAAATCACACGCAGACCTTTAGTAGATGCAATGATTGTATCTGTTGGCAGAACCTCACGAGGGGGAGAATTCCAAACCTTTCCTATCCTTACTAAGACAGAACCCCTTCTGCTGCTGTGGCTGAAATGTCCTTTCCTCAAGTCTGAATGGATGACCTCACTTCTCTTCCTGTGTCCATGGGGAGGTTTTTTGCGGGACCCTTTATATATTTGTATAGCGTTATCATAATCCTTCCAAGACGTCCTTTCTCTTGAGTAAACAAATTCAGCTGTCTCATCTTTTCTTCATAGCTAATCTTTCCCTTTATTTAGTTCGACATCCACTGGGGGTTTTTCCCCCCAGTTGCACAGATGTCTTCGATTTAAAACCAGTGGATTAAACTGGACAACAGATTCAAGGTAGGATGTCACCATTGATTTAGAAGAGGGTCAAATTATGGGTTTGCCCTCGAGTAATTAGTTCTTTTTTACACACAACCAAACCTTACTATCCTTTGTAGCAGCTGCATGGCATTGTGCACCATAGTTTGTAATCAACAGTTATTCAGAAATCTTTCCCATCTGGTGATTGCCCTAGGTACATACATTGTATCCGGTGCACACTTATTCTTGTGACCGAAAGAAGAAAGCTTTGCATTTACCACTTTTGGATCACTAGAGGGCAGTCACGGCCTTTGTGCCAACTCACTGTATACACAGACCAATTCAGAGTTGTTGTTGCCTCAAAAAAAAAAAAAATGAAATCACCTACCTGCCATGTCGGCAGTACTTTCTCTATGTCGTTAAGGTTAATACCCTCTCCATCCTCACACTTTCCTTTTCCAAACCTGAGGGGAAGAAATAAATAAATAAATACATTATAAATGAAACTTGCACATTTACCGAACCATATAAACGTATCTCAACATCTGACGCTGCGAAAAAACCTCACCCCAAAATAAACACGGGTGTTAAACTGCGGCCATCCCCAGCTTCCAATGGACTACGTCTCCAATAACCCTATAGATACCTAAAGGGGCTGGCAGGGGACTATGGGGGATGTAGTTCATCAAAAGCTGTACAGATGCAATTCTCACACAGCTTCCTCACACGCACACACCTCACTGCTGGAGGGTAACGTGGGCATGACACCTAAAGAGTGAGGAAACCCTCATTTGTGATCTTTTAATGAGGCACAAAGCAAAGACTAGGAGGGGGGGCGCGTCCTTCTCCCCCGCCAGGAGGGGGCGCGTCCTTCTCCCCCGCCAGGAGGGAGGCGCGTCCTTCTCCCCCGCCAGGAGGGAGGCGCGTCCTTCTCCCCCGCCAGGAGGGAGGCGCGTCCTTCTCCCCCGCCAGGAGGGGGGCGCGTCCTTCTCCCCCGCTAGGAGGGGGGCGCGTCCATCTCCCCAGCTAGGAGGGGGGCGCGTCCATCTCCCCAGCTAGGAGGGGGGCGCGTCCATCTCCCCAGCTAGGAGGGGGGCGCGTCCATCTCCCCAGCTAGGAGGGGGGAGCGTCCATCTCCCCAGCTAGGAGGGGGGCGCGTCCATCTCCCCAGCTAGGAGGGGGGCGCGTCCATCTCCCCAGCTAGGAGGGGGGCGCGTCCATCTTCCCAGCTAGGAGGGGGGCACGTCCATCTCCCCAGCTAGGAGGGGGGCGCGTCCATCTTCCCAGCTAGGAGGGGGGCACGTCCATCTCCCCAGCTAGGAGGGGGGCACGTCCATCTTCCCAGCTAGGAGGGGGGCACGTCCATCTCCCCAGCTAGGAGGGGGGCACGTCCATCTTCCCAGCTAGGAGGGGGGCACGTCCATCTCCCCAGCTAGGAGGGGGGCACGTCCATCTTCCCAGCTAGGAGGGGGGCACGTCCATCTTCCCAGCTAGGAGGGGGGCACGTCCATCTCCCCCGCTAGGAGGGGGGCACGTCCATCTCCCCCGCTAGGAGGGTGGGCGCGTCCATCTCCCCAGCCACGCGCCTGCAGAGCGACAGTCTGACGACCCTCATTCTCCGTCATTGGTGCGTGCGCCAGTCAGTTAGCTAGAGGGGTCACAGATGATGCCCATGGGTCAGCACTGCCAGGTTGCAAAGAACTATCTACGCAACATGGCAGCCTTGATGTCACAAACAAGGTGTAAAATAGCCTCTGAACTGTGCTCCATCGGACCATCGGACCATCGTCCCGGAGCCTCTTTAAATTGCCTTCTGTGTGATTAAAAATGGACAGGAGGGTTTAGTCCCCCTAAGGCTTAAAGAGGCAGTCATGGCAATATCTGCACAGTGATCAGAAACTGGGCCTGTTCTGCTGATTGGAACCATTTCTAAAGTAGCTTGGGAATCGACACTTTAAGGGAGGAAAGGAGATTTACAAGTAGATGTAAAAGTTAAACCTCCAGAAGTCTTAAATTAGAGGGGCAAAGGTTTAATAGTAATATCAAGCAGTATTACTTTACTGACAGTGTAGTGCAGTGATTCTCAAACCTGTCCTCAGGACCCCCCCAACGGTCCAGGATTTAGGGATTACCCAGTTGTATTAAAATAAGAATTTGTAGAACACCTGGTATGGCTGCTTAATGGTTAGGGAACCACACCAGGTGTTCTACATATTCTTAATTAAACACAACTGGGTAATCCCTAAATCCTGGACCGTTGGGGGGTCCTGAGGACAGGTTTGAGAAACACTGGTGTAGTGGATGCATGGAATAGCCTTTCAGCGGTAGAGGTTAACACAGTGAAAGCGTTTTAGTATGCATGGGATCGCCATACGGCTATCCTAGGTCAGGGACTAATAAAAGTATTCAGAAAATTCAGATTAATGGCCCCATAAAGTGCAGCCTGTTGTTGGAAAGCCCTTGTCATTAAACCTCCTGGTAACATGCCATGTTGGGCAGTACCTTACCCTTCACGGTCTATCTGAGGGAGCGGGTGCTTCGGAGGGTTTCTCAGTTTTCTATGGAACTGGGTGAAGTCGAGTTTTTCGGGCTGTAAATCCCACGTCGCTCCGCTAGAAGAAAAATGACAAAAAAATGAAAATTATCAATGAAATAGACAAAAATGCAGAACGGCAAAAACCAAAAACTGCACATATCTCTGAGCAATAGACTGAGCAGAGAACGATTTGACTGTAATCGCCAGAGTTCCACACTACTGAGCTACTAATGGAGATAAATGATACATTGTGACTTCTCATCCACCATCCAAGCCACCGGATTGTGCTTCATCTCCCCAGCAGCCCAGTTTCTAGTTTGTCAGAACGCTTTAGAACCTTGTAGACTGGATTGTGCTTGATCTCCCCGGCAGCCCAGTTTCTAGTTTGTCAGAACGTTTTAGAACCTTGTAGACTGGATTGTGCGTGATCTCCCCGGCAGCCCAGTTTCTAGTTTGTCAGAACCTTTTAGAACCTTGTAGACTGGATTGTGCTTGATCTCCCCGGCAGCCCAGTTTCTAGTTTGTCAGAACCTTTTAGAACCTTGTAGACTGGATTGTGTGTGATCTCCCCGGCAGCCCAGTTTCTAGTTTGTCAGAACGTTTTAGAACCTTCTAGACTGGATTGTGCTTGATCTCCCCGGCAGCCCAGTTTCTAGTTTGTCAGAACCTTTTAGAACCTTGTAGACTGGATTGTGCTTGATCTCCCTGGCAGCCCAGTTTCTAGTTTGTCAGAACCTTTTAGAACCTTGTAGACTGGATTGTGCTTGATCTCCCCAGAAGCCCAGTTTCTAGTTTGTCAGAACGTTTTAGAACCTTGTAGACTGGATTGTGCTTGATCTCCCCGGCAGCCCAGTTTCTAGTTTGTCAGAACCTTTTAGAACCTTGTAGACTGGATTGTGCTTGATCTCCCCAGAAGCCCAGTTTCTAGTTTGTCAGAACGTTTTAGAACCTTGTAGACTGGATTGTGCTTGATCTCCCCAGAAGCCCAGTTTCTAGTTTGTCAGAACGTTTTAGAACCTTGTAGACTGGATTGTGCTTGATCTCCCCGGCAGCCCAGTTTCTAGTTTGTCCTAACCTTTTAGAACCTTGTAGACTGGATTGTGCTTGATCTCCCCGGCAGCCCAGTTTCTAGTTTGTCAGAACCTTTTAGAACCTTGTAGACTGGATTGTGCGTGATCTCCCCGGCAGCCCAGTTTCTAGTTTGTCAGAACGTTTTAGAACCTTGTAGATTCGTCTATCATTTCCACACTCATGCACTAGGAAGAATAACTAGATACTAGAAGCACTTTCTTTAAAATTAATTGCATCGGCAGCTTAGAACCTATACTCTTATTACCCAACTTAAATGGTATTCATTTGTATTAATTTGCCGAGCTTGGATGAATTAAGGACTGCCACCTTGAGTTACGAACAGGTACTGCAGTCGTATTAGTTCCCACCTGAGGTATCTCACTGGCGAATATGGAAAAACCGTTAGATCGTTAACTGATAGTTTTTCCATTGGTTTTAATCTGATGAAGGACAAGATTAAGAACAAATCTATCTTCTCTAAGTATTGGTGTATCAAATTCAAAGTGACAGCCATGGCAATTATTTAGGAGACTGAGACGCGCTGGTGGATTCACGAGTAAATTAATGTTGCTAATGATCTTGTTGTCTCGGTTTTTAACATAATTGGACAAAAGTCTATAATTTCTTTGTAATGCATTCAGTGCAGGGGAAATAATTAGTTTAGCTTTGACAGGTAAGGTGAGGAGGGTGGAACATATCCTCCAATGCTTTGGTAAAAAAGAAAAAAAATATTCTTTAGAAGCCAAAATGGTCTGTAAGACTCGGAAGGTGAAGAGAAACAGGTCCTAGGTTCATCAACACCTAAAGTTCCCAATAGAACCATTCGGTCCATCTAGTCTGCCCAATAGAACCATTCGGCCCATCTAGTCTGCCCAATAGAACCATTCGGCCCATCTAGTCTGCCCGATAAAACCACTCGGCCCATCTAGTCTGCCCGATAAAACCACTCGGCCCATCTAGTCTGCCCGATAAAACCAATCGGCCCATCTAGTCTGCCCGATAAAACCACGCGGCCCATCTAGTCTGCCCGATAAAACCACTCGGCCCATCTAGTCTGCCCGATAAAACCACTCTGCCCATCTAGTCTGCCCGATAGAACCACTCGGCCCATCTAGTCTGCCCAATAGAACCATTCGGCCCATCTAGTCTGCCCAATAGAACCATTCGGCCCGTCTAGTCTGCCCGATAGAACCATTCGGCCCATCTAGTCTGCCCAATAGAACCATTCGGCCCATCTAGTCTGCCCAATAGAACCATTCGGCCCGTCTAGTCTGCCCGATAGAACCATTCGGCCCATCTAGTCTGCCCAATAGAACCATTCGGCCCATCTAGTCTGCCCAATAGAACCATTTGGTCCATCTAGTCTGCCCAATAGAACCATTCGGTCCATCTAGTCTGTCCAATAGAACCATTCGATCTATCTAATCTGCCCAATAGAACCATTCGGCCCATCTAGTCTGCCCAGTAGAACCATTCGGTCTATCTAATCTGCCCAATAGAACCATTCGCTCCATCTAGTCTGCCCAATAGAACCATTCGCTCCATCTAGTCTGCCCAATAGAACCATTCGCTCCATCTAGTCTGCCCAATAGAACCATTCGGCCCATCTAGTCTGCCCAATAGAACCATTCGGCCCATCTAGTCTGCCCAATAGAACCATTCGGCCCATCTAGTCTGCCCAATAGAACCATTCGGCCCATCTAGTCTGCCCAATTTTCTAAATACTTTTAATAGTCCCCAGTTCCCTATCTTATATCTAGGATACCCCACGTAAAGTAATACTTCCTGATACGTTGCCCCTCTAATTTCAGACTATGTCCTCTAGTTGTGGTAGTTTTTCTTCTTTTAAATATACTCTCTTCCTTTACTGTGTTGATTCCCTTTATGTATTTAAATGTTTCTATCCCCCATAAAGACTGCTCTTTCAGACTCCCATCTCTATACTCAATGTTTCCGCAGAGTTCATACTCTGGTACATCTCTTGGTTACCATTGTATGAACAGCAAAATAAACTGTGCTACATAAATCAGGATAATAGCAAAGAAATTGTATTGCAAGAAAAAAATAAAAAAAATGATATTCAGAAAGGAATAAACAAACTTCCCTCTCCCTTACATCAATCCCTCTCTCTCCCCGGAAACAGTTATGAAAAGGTTTAATTACAAAACAAAGTGACCTTGACAGAGGTGAAGTGTATAAATCACTGACAAGAACATATCCGTGGGCGCAAGAGGAAGGGGTTTGCCCCCAGAGTGGGCTGCATGAACCTGGTGACTGAGCCGCAGAGACCCAGGAGATCCTAAGGAGAACACTGGCTGAGCATGCTAGGAATTAAAGTCCAGCAGTGGCATACGAACCTTACCTTAAGGAGTCGAACGTGCTGGCTGCCCAGATATCTGTGCCCAGCATGTCAGGGGAGCTCTCTTTATTCCCATTCTGAAAAATAGAGAAATTACAAAGATTTGTCAAAAATATATGTCACCCAGGAACGAAGTGTGGAGTATGAGAGATATAGTGGAGAATATAGGGTATCAGACAGATAGGGGGAGAACGTTGAGTATCAGACAGATAGGGGGAGAACGTGGAGTATCAGACAGATAGGAAGAGAGTGTGGAGAATTAGACAGATAGGGGGAGAATGTGGAGTATTAGACAGATAGGAGGAGAATGTGGAGAATTAGACAGATAGGGGGAGAATGTGGAGTATTAGACAGATAGGGAGAGAATGTGGAGTATAAGACAGATAGGGGGAGAATGTGGAGTATCAGACAGATAGGGGGAGAATGTGGAGTATCAGACAGATAGGGGGAGAATGTGGAGTATAAGACAGATAGGGAGAGAATCTGGAGTATTAGACAGATAGGGGTAGAATGTGGAGTATCAGACAGATAGAGGGAGAATGTGGAGTATCAGGCAGATAGGGGGAGAATGTGGAGTATCAGGCAGATAGGGGGAGAATGTGGAGTATCAGGCAGATAGGGGGAGAATGTGGATTATCAGGCAGATAGGGGGAGAATGTGGAGTATTAGACAGATAGGGGGAGAATGTGGAGTATCAGACAGATAGGGGGAGAATGTGGAGTATTAGACAGATTATTTGTCGTCATTAACGGAACAGTCTCAGAAGAGGTAACATAATGCCAATCACCAGATCAAACTCCCATCACATTCAGCACGGTGTAATCCCTACAGAGGGAAATTAAGTAAAAAAAAAAAAAAAAAAAAAGGCAGACTTAACTATCCTAAACTTTGAAAAGAAAAGCTGTTTAACCAGGAAGGACGAGCTCAGAGCTCAGATGTACAGGTTTCTTTTTCCCCACATCCGGGGACCCTCATGGGGACTGAACATACTCTACAGAGGGTGCATTAGTCCTCTGTTTATTTTGAATTTAAAGGCATGCAATTACAATGTAACTAACAGCTTGTGCTTTCTAACAGATCTCCATGGTGGTGGGAGGTAGAGTTATATATATATATATATAGAATTAATTAAAGGGACTATGTCCCAATTTATGGTTTCGGACACAGAGAAAAAAGAAAAAAAAATGATCTATACATTGAGTTAGCAGAATTGTAACCTGAAGGGAAGAAAAAAAACAATAGTTATTTATTTGTGTCTGTACAGACTCCTTTCTAATGCATCATCTTGAGGCTTAATATAAAAATCACACATTTCCCACGAAAAAAAAACACAGAAAACTTTTTTTTAAAAATAATAATCGCCATTTTTCCATAGCATGAGTGCGAGATGATGAGGTCATGTACTGACGAGGTGTCCAGGGACGACCCTTTTAGAGTAAGATATAGCCCGCGCGGTAAACGATGCAGAAATGAAACTGTAACAACAATACGACTGACGACAATCCAAAACTTCTTTTTAAAACCCGTCACTCCTTATTTCCTGTACGTTGGACATGTTGACGGCGGAGACTTAGTAACTTATATTTACTTTAGAACAAATTACAGTTCTGCTGCAGATAATAACCTTGGGGCTTCTAAATTCAGTCAGTCAGTCATTCCGCTTATTTGTGCACGCCCACCTGTGACATCACGCCATGTGATTGGAGGTACACAATAAGTGGGCTGGCCTCCTTTGCAGCAGTTGTCTGAGAAAGTGTCATCAGCCTCTCTCTCTCGTCAGCCAATCAATGGACAAAAAAAGCACCTAGTGCTGTGTGCTTATGTCACAATATATATGTACACACACACACACGTCTGTACGGGGAGTTTATTTTGCTTGCGGTTTAGCTGTGAGGGGAGATGTTTGCAGACTGGTATGTTGAAACGTCTCACCGCACATAGCACCCAAGGCTCTTGTAACTTGTCGTGAGTTGTGTGTTTGGCAGGGGAATGTATTATGCCATTTGTTTATTTAATAATCTGACAAAGAATCACTCTCGTCCCTTCAATAATTCAAACAACTGGCTCTGGAACTAAATCTTTCCACATTACGACGGGGGGAAAAAAGTAAACACTGCACCTTGCTGACACAGTGTGGTAACCAGAGCTACCAACCGAGAGGATACACAGATTACGGACGGTTCCCATGAAACGGGTTTAAAACCCAAATATGATTATTGCAGGAAGATCTGATCTGCAGGGACCAAATGTAGGGTTAACAGGAGCTGGGCAAAGCGGAAGGTAAAAAGGCGGGGCCAGGCATGTCAGCAGGGGGTCAACATGAGAATGGGGTGCCTCTTTGCAGGTCAAATAGGAACAGGGGCTGAAACAGGCAGGTGGGGGTCAAGTGGGCAAAAAGAGTGGCGGGCAGTGCTGCATGGGTTCAACAGAGGACATGTGCCAGATTCATGGGGAACATGAAAAGCAAGTGGCAACCAAGTCAATAAGGGAGTAGTTACCGGGGTCAAACAGACACAGGGGCCAGGTAAACACCGGGGTCAAACAGACACAGGGGCCAGGTAAACACCGGGGTCAAACAGACACAGGGGCCAGGTAAACACCGGGGTCAAACAGACACAAGGGACAGGTAAACACCGGGGTGAAACAGACACAGGGGCCAGGTAAACACCGGGGTCGAACAGACACAGGGGCCAGGTAAACACCGGGGTCGAACAGACACAGGGGCGAGGTAAACACCGGGGTCAAACAGACACAGGGGCCAGGTAAACACCGGGGTCAAACAGACACAGGGGCCAGGTAAACAGGGGGTCAAACAGACACAGGGGCTAGGTAAACACAGGGGTCAAAAAGACACAGGGGCCACGTAAACACCGGGGTCAAAAAGACACAGGGGCCACGTAAACACCGGGGTCATTGGCCAGGCATTTATATACAACGGCTCAGTAGTGGAATCTGGTCCTTATATCCGCGGCCCCATGTAACATGTTTTCCAGTGAAATGCAGGCATTATAGAATCTATAGGGTACACATCCCAGGGATTGGGAAAGGCACTGATGACCTTGATTAAGATGAGCTGTCCCAGATGATGAAACAGCTGAACAAACAAGTTACGGTAGATTTGTCGGCGTCTCCACCTGTCCTTTCTGTCGGTGTCTAAATATATCTTTGAGGCTGAATTGGAAAGGGAAGACTCCTGCATCGAATATACCAATGGTCAATATCACAATAGAGATCACGACATGTGCAGATCGCAGGGTGTGGCTGGGAGGGATGAGAATGTGCTGTCACATTATTTCGCTTGTATTTTTTTTATTTTTATTTAATGTTTTTGTTTGCTACAGGCTAGGGAAGGACAAGGCACCCAGGCAATAATCATGGGGGCAAGGGGGGAGTACAGACTCCTGTGCAGTATATGCATGCACGCATGGCAAGTACAGGGTCCTGTGCAGTATATGCATGCACGCATGGCAAGTACAGGGTCCTGTGCAGTATATGCATGCACATATCAGAAGTATAGTTTTCAGTCGGGACACTTATTATTCCATTTTTGAAACGCCTCCCCTCGCAGACTGCAGCCAAACACAGAGAACTGAGAACGTTGTTTGGTTTATAGACTTTCGGCTTATAGAATACATGTAATACTATTGGCTTTCTATAAACCGAACTATAGTATTACATGCATTCTATAAGCCGAAAGTCTATAAACCGAAGGTCGTTCGGTTTATAGACTTTCGGTTTTTTAGAATACATGTAATTCTATGCTATTCTATAAACCGAAAGTCTATAAACCGAAACGACCTTCGGTTTATAGAATACATGTAATGCTATTGCTGTTCTGTTCTATAAACCGAAAGTCTGTAAACCGAACGTTGTTCAGTTTATAGACTTTCGGCTTATGGAATACATGTAATACTATTGGCTTTCTATAAACCGAACTAGAGTCCCCATTCATAAGAAATTCTTATGAATGGGGACTCTAGTTCGGTTTATAGAAAGCCAATAGTATTACATGTATTCCATAAACCGAAAGTCTATAAACCGAACGACCTTCGGTTTATAGACTTTCGGTTTATGGAATGTGTAGGTCAATTGATTCGTACGAACGAATAAAACGAAACGAAAATAATGAAAATGAAAAGAATTTTGTCTGAAACGAATGCAGTAATGAACGAAATGGACGAAAACGAAACGAAAATTTTAGTTTTGCACATGTCTACAACCAAGCATTCTGCTAATACCTCTCCCTATACAACCAAGCATTCTGCTAATACCTCTCCCTATACAACCAAGCATTCTGCCAATACCTCTCCCTATACAACCAAGCATTCTGCTAATACCTCTCCCTATACAACCAAGCATTCTGCTAATACCTCTTCCTATGCAACCAAGCATTCTGCCAATACCACTCCCTATACAGCCAAGCATTCTGCTAATACCTCTCCCTATACAACCAAGCATTCTGCTAATACCTCTCCCTTTACAACCAAGCATTCTGCTAATATCTCTCCCTATACAACCAAGCATTCTGCTAATACCTCTCCCTATACAACCAAGCATTCTGCTAATACCTCTCCCTTTACAACCAAGCATTCTGCTAATACCTCTCCCTATACAACCAAGCATTCTGCCAATACCACTCCTTATACAACCAAGCATTCTGCCAATACCTCTCCCTATACAACCAAGCATTCTGCTAATACCTCTCCCTATACAACCAAGCATTCTGCCAATACCACTCCTTATACAACCAAGCATTCTGCCAATACCTCTCCCTATGCAACCAAGCATTCTGCCAATACCACTCCCTATGCAACCAAGCATTCTGCCAATACCACTCCTTATACAACCAAGCATTCTGCCAATACCTCTCCCTATGCAACCAAGCATTCTGCCAATACCACTCCCTATACAACCAAGCATTCTGCCAATACCTCTCCCTATACAACCAAGCATTCTGCCAATACCTCTCCCTATACAACCAAGCATTCTGCTAATACCTCTCCCTATACAACCAAGCATTCTGCTAATACCTCTCCCTTTACAACCAAGCATTCTGCTAATACCTCTCCCTATACAACCAAGCATTCTGCCAATACCACTCCTTATACAACCAGGCATTCGGCCAATACCTCTCCCTATACAACCAAGCATTCTGCTAATACCTCTCCCTATACAACCAAGCATTCTGCCAATACCACTCCTTATACAACCAAGCATTCTGCCAATACCTCTCCCTATGCAACCAAGCATTCTGCCAATACCACTCCCTATGCAACCAAGCATTCTGCCAATACCACTCCTTATACAACCAAGCATTCTGCCAATACCTCTCCCTATGCAACCAAGCATTCTGCCAATACCACTCCCTATACAACCAAGCATTCTGCCAATACCTCTCCCTATACAACCAAGCATTCTGCCAATACCTCTCCCTATACAACCAAGCATTCTGCCAATACCTCTCCCTATACAACCAAGCATTCTGCTAATACCTCTCTCTGTGCAACCAAGCATTCTGCCAATACCACTCCCTATACAACCAAGCATTCTGCTAATACCTCTCCCTATACAACCAAGCATTCTGCCAATACCACTCCCTATACAACCAAGCATTCTTACCAATACCTCTCCCTATACAACCAAGCATTCTGCTAATACCTCTCCCTATACAACCAAGCATTCTGCTAATACCTCTCCCTATACAACCAAGCATTCTGCTAATACCTCTCCCTATACAACCAAGCATTCTGCTAATACCTCTCCCTATACAACCAATCATTCTGCTAATACCTCTCCCTATACAACCAAGCATTCTGCTAATACCTCTCCCTATGCAACCAAGCATTCTGCTAATACCTCTCCCTATACAACCAAGCATTCTGCTAGCATTCCCTGCTGCTCTATTGCATTGCCTGCCTACATTCAAGTCCTCTGAAATGATTACTCCTAAATCCCTTTCCTCAGATGTTCAGGTTAGGACTGTACCAAATAGTCTATATTCTGCTTTTGGGTTTTTACGCCCAAGGTGCATAATCTTGCACTTGTCCACATTAAATGCCAGTTGCCACTGCTCTGACCATTGTTCTAGTTTAGCTAAATCATTTGCCATTTGGCTTATCCCTCCATGAATATCAACCCTGCTGCAAATCTAGTGCCTCATTTTCCCATCTATAAATGAATGGTGATCAGGCTGCCCAGGGGTCACCTCCCCACTTACTACAGGAACTGTCAGCGATAGATTGGATATGTCTGAATGGATCAAAACAAGGTTCAGCAAGAGCTGCACAAGTGGACCTACAAGACGCTAGGTCGGCATTGAACGTCCAGAGTTAAACAGCTCCCCGCCACGAAGGGGTTAATATATAGAATCAGATAATACATGCAGGGAACAGCTACACGTACAGTAAAACAAATAATATGATTTTATAAGCCAGGATGGTTTAAAGGTTAAAGTTATGTGTAATTGAAAAATTGCATGACGTGCAGGCATTTACAATCGAGGGCGGCCATGTTGTTTAGAATCTTGGGTCAGATGGATGAAGATCTCCGCCCCCAGATAGAGATATACACGCAAGGGCGGTTTAATTAGGCATTTTATTTGTATTGTTTTCAATACACTACTTTTGGGAGGTTTTCTCCAAAGAGTTGACCCTTATAAGTGATTGAATCTCCAGTGCTGTGGAGCACCATGTGACTTTATAAATAATTATAATAATTGTCACGAAGTGAATTCTGGCAGCCTGCCTGACTGGGGTTCTTGGAGGGGCCTGAGGGCCAAACACCTCCCTGTAGATTATGGACCCTGTCTGTGATCTGTTTAAGCCTTCCATTGTTTAATTATGTCAGCCACCCAGTATGACTACCTTGCTTCTGGCTCCAGATTAAAGTGGCTAGATACTGCTTTACTGGTGATGTGTTTAAGTTTTCTATTGTTTAATCAAGTGTTATCTGATTGCAGTTTGGTGTATATGTGCTGTGTAAATCACAAATAAAGTTGTTGTTCTACTTGCTGTACCTAACTGCTAGATGTCCTGTCTATTTGGGTACAAAGAGCAAGGGTCCAGGAAAGACTTGCTGGGTGAATGCTGAGCTGTAATTGGGGGCAAAGGAGGTGATTTCCCACAACGGACAGAGGGTCTACTTCGTCAGGTAGACGGTCCGTTACAATAATGATGATATTATTTTTAGTGTCTATAGAAACTATGTGCCAACTATTTAAATGTAAGGAAAAATAAGAAATAGTGTAAAATGTGCTACAGAAAAAACCCAGTGCACATGAACGGAAATTCCAATAAAAAAAAAGAAATCAAATAAAAGAAACCAGCCATAGTCCAAGGAGTATCTAATCTCCATATTCCACTTCTCTATCTTTGTGTCACCACTAGAGAGCACTATTACCAGGAACAAAGTAGCGTACCATTCAGAAACAAGAAAGTGCTGTGGAATAAATGATGACCTGAGGACAATGTGAGCTACTTTCACCTTTTATCTGCCTACAAAAGCAAAAATGCTCAGAAAGGAAACATAGAAGGCCCTTAAGGTGGTGGAGAATCACTGTTTGTGGGGTGGGGCCAGGCAGTCCTCCCATATGGATGCGTCAGCCACAGACTCTCCGGATGTGGCTGGGTGGCTCAGGAGTGAGGCCTCACTCTGTGCCAGGCGAATTGCTCTGCAATGTCAGACAGGTGCTTTAATGCAAGCAGCAAGCGCATTAAGTAACACAGTCCAGATTCTGAACCCCGGTCCAGAGGTCAGGGATGCACCGCCTGGTATCCAAATTCTTTAGCATGCATGTTAGAGCTACTGTGCACACACGGCAGCAAGAAATGCCCCCCGTCTATCTCCTGCCAGCAGTGAAGTGTGTGATTGGCAGTAACAAAATGGGAGCACAATGCATTGAAGAACGTTTCAAGTTCTGCTCTTTAAATCCCCCGAGGATAATAATAAGCATATGTTTCAAGGTTTGGGTGCACACAGTGAGCTAGCCGTACCTGACTGTGGTTGTGGGACGTTGCTCTGTTTTTTGGGGAGGTCCTGCTGCCATCCACCTGGTCAGTACAATCCACTGTCCACTGCAAACATACAAAACGCTCACATCAGGACCAGAACAAATGGAAATACATGCACATTAAACAGGACATTAGAAAGGCATTTGTTTTTCTTTCTAAAGTAGGTTTTTAACTCATCCACTGTAATGTTTTGCAGCTTCTCGGCAGGGTAGAATCTTCCCAATCAGCTTCTCACTTTCAGTCCGTAACCATTTTGTATGCTAGGAAATTGTGGGTAGCAACTACCCTCTAAGTACTGAAGTACTTACTAAAGTACTTACTTTACTGAGAGGGTAGTGGATGTATGGAATAGCCTGCCAGCAGAAGTGGTAGAGGTTAATACAGTGAAGGAGTTTAAGCATGCATGGGATAGGTATAAGGCTATCCTAGATATAAAGATAAAGCCAGGGACTAATGAAAGTATTACATTACTAAGAGGGTAGTGGATGTATGGAATAGCCTGCCAGCAGAAGTGGTAGAGGTAAACACAGTGAAGGAGTGTAAGCTTGCATGGGATAGGTATAAGGCTATCCTAGATATAAGACCGGGAACTGGGGACTAATAAAAGTACTCAAAAAAAATTGGGCAGACTAGATGGACCGAATGGTTCTTATCTGCCTACACATTCTATGTTTCTATGAAGGGTGACCCGTTCCACCTTGTTCATTGGGGTTTACATATAAAGGTCTATTATAGTTCCAAGTTCTAGAAGTGGTCGCGTTGCCATGGAACCGGTGGAATGTTCCAGCCGATTATATTCCATTTTAGAACTTTACCCACAGAATAGAGTTCTATATTGTGTGAATGATATACACTTTGTTACATTTACATTAAAATAGAAAAAAAACAAAATGGTAAATCAAAAGGTTGTTGTTTAGTGTTAAAGGTGTCTCTATTTGAACATCCCTTCTCATGGCACGGCTGGACACAACATTTCTTGGCTGCCTCCAAACTAGATAAAGACTACAGAAATGTTAACTTTTGTAAAAAACAAAAAAACAAGGGCCTCTGTCTCTGCACTAGAACCCACCTGACCAAGGGTCTCTCTCTGCACTAGAACCCACCTGACCAAGGGTCTCTCTCTGCACTAGAACCCACCTGACCAAGGGTCTCTCTCTCTGCACTAGAACCCGACCTGACCGAGGGTCTCTCTCTGCACTAGAACCCACCTGACCAAGGGTCTCTCTCTGCACTAGAACCCACTAGCCCAAGGGTCTCTCTCTGCACTAGAACCCACCTGACCGAGGGTCTCTCTCTGCACTAGAACCCACCTGACCAAGGGTCTCTCTCTGCACTAGAACCCACCTGACCGAGGGTCTCTCTCTCTGCACTAGAACCCACCTGACCGAGGGTCTCTCTCTGCACTAGAACCCACCTGACCGAGGGTCTCTCTCTGCACTAGAACCCACCTGACCGAGGGTCTCTCTCTCTGCACTAGAACCCACCTGACCGAGGGCCTCTCTCACTGCACTAGAACCCACCTGACCGAGGGTCTCTCTCTGCACTAGAACCCACCTGACCGAGGGTCTCTCTCTGCACTAGAACCCACCTGACCGAGGGTCTCTCTCTCTGCACTAGAACCCACCTGACCGAGGGTCTCTCTCTGCACTAGAACCCACCTGACCAAGGGTCTCTCTGCACTAGAACCCACCTGACCAAGGGTCTCTCTCTGCACTAGAACCCACCTGACCAAGGGTCTCTCTCTGCACTAGAACCCACCTGACCGAGGGCCTCTCTCTGCACTAGAACCCGACCTGACCGAGGGTCTCTCTCTGCACTAGAACCCACCTGACCAAGGGTCTCTCTCTGCACTAGAACCCACCTGACCAAGGGTCTCTCTCTGCACTAGAACCCACCTGACCAAGGGTCTCTCTCTGCACTAGAACCCACCTGACCAAGGGTCTCTCTCTGCACTAGAACCCACCTGACCGAGGGTCTCTCTCTGCACTAGAACCCACCTGACCAAGGGTCTCTCACTGCACTAGAACCCACCTGACCAAGGGTCTCTCTCTGCACTAGAACCCACCAGACCAAGGGTCTCTCTCTGCACTAGAACCCACCTGACCAAGGGTCTCTCTCTGCACTAGAACCCACCTGACCAAGGGTCTCTCTCTCTGCACTAGAACCCACCTGACCAAGGGTCTCTCTCTCTGCACTAGAACCCACCTGACCGAGGGTCTCTCTCTGCACTAGAACCCACCTGACCAAGGGTCTCTCTCTCTGCACTAGAACCCACCTGACCAAGGGTCTCTCTCTGCACTAGAACCCACCTGACCAAGGGTCTCTCTCTCTGCACTAGAACCCACCTGACCGAGGGTCTCTCTCTGCACTAGAACCCAGCTGACCAAGGGTCTCTCTCTGCACTAGAACCCACCTGACCAAGGGTCTCTCTCTGCACTAGAACCCACCTGACCAAGGGTCTCTCTCTCTGCACTAGAACCCACCTGACCGAGGGTCTCTCTCTGCACTAGAACCCAGCTGACCAAGGGTCTCTCTCTGCACTAGAACCCACCTGACCGAGGGTCTCTCTCTGCACTAGAACCCACCTGACCAAGGGTCTCTCTCTGCACTAGAACCCAGCTGACCAAGGGTCTCTCTCTGCACTAGAACCCACCTGACCGAGGGCCTCTCTCTGCACTAGAACCTGACCAAGGGTCTCTCTCTGCACTAGAACCCACCTGACCAAGGGTCTCTATCTGCACTAGAACCCACCTGACCAAGGGTCTCTCTCTCTGCACTAGAACCCACCTGACCGAGGGTCTCTCTCTGCACTAGAACCCACCAGACCAAGGGTCTCTCTCTGCACTAGAACCCGACCAAGGGTCTCTCTCTCTGCACTAGAACCCACCTGACCAAAGGTCTCTCTCTCTCTGCACTAGAACCCGACCTGACCAAGGGTCTCTCTCTGCACTAGAACCCACCTGACCAAGGGTCTCTCTCTGCACTAGAACCCACCTGACCAAGGGTCTCTCTCTCTCTGCACTAGAACCCACCTGACCAAGGGTCTCTCTCTGCACTAGAACCCACCTGACCAAGGGTCTCTCTCTGCATTAGAACCCACCTGACCAAGGGTCTCTCTCTGCACTAGAACCCACCTGACCAAGGGTCTCTCTCTGCACTAGAACCCACCTGACCAAGGGTCTCTCTCTGCACTAGAACCCACCTGACCAAGGGTCTCTCTCTCTCTGCACTAGAACCCACCTGACCAAGGGTCTCTCTCTGCACTAGAACCCACCTGACCAAGGGTCTCTCTCTGCATTAGAACCCACCTGACCAAGGGTCTCTCTCTGCACTAGAACCCACCTGACCAAGGGTCTCTCTCTGCACTAGAACCCACCTGACCAAGGGTCTCTCTCTGCACTAGAACCCACCTGACCAAGGGTCTCTCTCTCTCTGCACTAGAACCCACCTGACCAAGGGTCTCTCTCTGCACTAGAACCCACCTGACCAAAGGTCTCTCTCTGTACTAGAACCCACCTGACCAAGGGCCTCTCTCTGCACTAGAACCCGACCTGACCAAGGGTCTCTCTCTGCACTAGAACCCACCTGACCAAGGGTCTCTCTCTGCACTAGAACCCACCTGACCAAGGGTCTCTCTCTCTGCACTAGAACCCACCTGACCAAGGGTCTCTCTCTGCACTAGAACCCACCTGACCGAGGGCCTCTCTCTGCAATAGAACCCGACCTGACCAAGGGTCTCTCTCTGCACTAGAACCCACCTGACCAAGGGCCTCTCTCTGCACTAGAACCCGACCTGACCAAGGGTCTCTCTCTGCACTAGAACCCACCTGACCAAGGGTCTCTCTCTGCACTAGAACCCGACCTGACCGAGGGTCTCTCTCTGCACTAGAACCCACCTGACCGAGGGTCTCTCTCTGCACTAGAACCCACCTGACCAAGGGTCTCTCTCTGCACTAGAACCCGACCTGACCGAGGGTCTCTCTCTCTCTGCACTAGAACCCACCTGACCAAGGGTCTCTCTCTGCATTAGAACCCACCTGACCAAGGGTCTCTCTCTCTGCACTAGAACCCACCTGACCGAGGGTCTCTCTCTGCACTAGAACCCGACCTGACCGAGGGTCTCTCTCTGCACTAGAACCCACCTGACCAAGGGTCTCTCTCTGCACTAGAACCCACCTGACCAAGGGCCTCTCTCTGCACTAGAACCCACCTGACCGAGGGTCTCTCTCTGCACTAGAACCCGACCTGACCGAGGGTCTCTCTCTGCACTAGAACCCACCTGACCGAGGGTCTCTCTCTGCACTAGAACCCGACCTGACCAAGGGTCTCTCTCTGCACTAGAACCCACCTGACCAAGGGTCTCTCTCTGCACTAGAACCCACCTGACCGAGGGTCTCTCTCTGCACTAGAACCCGACCTGACCGAGGGTCTCTCTCTGCACTAGAACCCACCTGACCAAGGGTCTCTCTCTGCACTAGAACCCACCTGACCGAGGGTCTCTCTCTCTCTGCACTAGAACCCACCTGACCAAGGGTCTCTCTCTCTGCACTAGAACCCACCTGACCGAGGGTCTCTCTCTCTGCACTAGAACCCACCTGACCAAGGGTCTCTCTCTCTGCACTAGAACCCACCTGACCAAGGGTCTCTCTCTCTCTGCACTAGAACCCACCTGACCAAGGGTCTCTCTCTGCACTAGAACCCACCTGACCGAGGGTCTCTCTCTGCACTAGAACCCGACCTGACCAAGGGTCTCTCTCTGCACTAGAACCCACCTGACCAAGGGTCTCTCTCTGCACTAGAACCCACCTGACCGAGGGTCTCTCTCTGCACTAGAACCCGACCTGACCGAGGGTCTCTCTCTGCACTAGAACCCGACCTGACCAAGGGTCTCTCTCTGCACTAGAACCCACCTGACCAAGGGTCTCTCTCTCTGCACTAGAACCCACCTGACCAAGGGTCTCTCTCTCTGCACTAGAACCCACCTGACCGAGGGTCTCTCTCTCTGCACTAGAACCCACCTGACCAAGGGTCTCTCTCTCTCTGCACTAGAACCCACCTGACTAAGGGTCTCTCTCTCTGCACTAGAACCCACCTGACCAAGGGTCTCTCTCTCTCTGCACTAGAACCCACCTGACCAAGGGTCTCTCTCTGCACTAGAACCCGACCTGACCGAGGGTCTCTCTCTCTCTGCACTAGAACCCACCTGACCGAGGGTCTCTCTCTGCACTAGAACCCGACCTGACCGAGGGTCTCTCTCTCTCTGCACTAGAACCCGACCTGACCGAGGGTCTCTCTCTCTCTGCACTAGAACCCACCTGACCAAGGGTCTCTCACTGCATTAGAACCCGACCTGACCAAGGGTCTCTCACTGCATTAGAACCCACCTGACCAAGGGTCTCTCACTGCATTAGAACCCGACCTGACCAAGGGTCTCTCACTGCACTAGAACCCACCTGACCAAGGGTCTCTCTCTCTGCACTAGAACCCACCTGACCAAGGGTCTCTCTCTCTGCACTAGAACCCACCTGACCAAGGGTCTCTCTCTCTGCACTAGAACCCACCTGACCAAGGGTCTCTCTCTCTGCACTAGAACCCACCTGACCGAGGGTCTCTCTCTGCACTAGAACCCGACCTGACCAAGGGTCTCTCTCTGCACTAGAACCCACCTGACCAAGGGTCTCTCTCTGCACTAGAACCCGCCTGACCAAGGGTCTCTCTCTCTGCACTAGAACCCGACCTGACCAAGGGTCTCTCTCTGCACTAGAACCCACCTGACCAAGGGTCTCTCTCTGCACTAGAACCCGCCTGACCAAGGGTCTCTCTCTCTGCACTAGAACCCGACCTGACCAAGGGTCTCTCTCTGCACTAGAACCCACCTGACCAAGGGTCTCTCTCTCTGCACTAGAACCCGACCTGACCAAGGGTCTCTCTCTGCACTAGAACCCGACCTGACCAAGGGTCTCTCTCTGCACTAGAACCCGCCTGACCAAGGGTCTCTCTCTGCACTAGAACCCACCTGACCGAGGGTCTCTCTCTGCACTAGAACCCACCTGACCAAGGGTCTCTCTCTGCACTAGAACCCACCTGACCGAGGGTCTCTCTCTGCACTAGAACCCACCTGACCAAGGGTCTCTCTCTGCACTAGAACCCACCTGACCAAGGGTCTCTCTCTGCACTAGAACCCACCTGACCAAGGGTCTCTCTCTGCACTAGAACCCGACCTGACCAAGGGTCTCTCTCTCTGCACTAGAACCCACCTGAGCAAGGGTCTCTCTCTGCACTAGAACCCACCTGACCAAGGGTCTCTCTCTGCACTAGAACCCACCTGACCAAGGGTCTCTCTCTGCACTAGAACCCACCTGACCGAGGGTCTCTCTCTCTCTGCACTAGAACCCACCTGACCAAGGGTCTCTCTCTGCACTAGAACCCACCTGACCGAGGGTCTCTCTCTGCACTAGAACCCGACCTGACCGAGGGTCTCTCTCTGCACTAGAACCCACCTGACCAAGGGTCTCTCTCTCTCTGCACTAGAACCCACCTGACCAAGGGTCTCTCTCTCTCTGCACTAGAACCCACCTGACCAAGGGTCTCTCTCTGCACTAGAACCCACCTGACCAAGGGTCTCTCTCTGCACTAGAACCCACCTGACCAAGGGTCTCTCTCTGCACTAGAACCCACCTGACCGAGGGCCTCTCTCTGCACTAGAACCCGACCTGACCAAGGGTCTCTCTCTGCACTAGAACCCACCTGACCGAGGGTCTCTCTCTGCACTAGAACCCACCTGACCAAGGGTCTCTCTCTCTGCACTAGAACCCGACCTGACCGAGGGTCTCTCTCTGCACTAGAACCCACCTGACCAAGGGTCTCTCTCTGCACTAGAACCCACCTGACCAAGGGTCTCTCTCACTGCACTAGAACCCACCTGACCAAGGGTCTCTCTCTCTGCACTAGAACCCACCTGACCAAGGGTCTCTCTCTGCACTAGAACCCACCTGACCAAGGGTCTCTCTCACTGCATTAGAACCCACCTGACCAAGGGTCTCTCTCTCTGCACTAGAACCCACCTGACCAAGGGTCTCACTCTGCACTAGAACCCACCTGACCAAGGGTCTCTCTCTCTGCACTAGAACCCACCTGACCAAGGGTCTCTCTCTCTCTGCACTAGAACCCGACCTGACCGAGGGTCTCTCTCTGCACTAGAACCCACCTGACCAAGGGTCTCTCTCTCTCTGCACTAGAACCCACCTGACCGAGGGTCTCTCTCTGCACTAGAACCCACCTGACCAAGGGTCTCTCTCTGCACTAGAACCCACCTGACCAAGGGTCTCTCTCTGCACTAGAACCCACCTGACCAAGGGTCTCTCTCTGCACTAGAACCCACCTGACCAAGGGTCTCTCTCTCTGCACTAGAACCCGACCTGACCAAGGGTCTCTCTCTCTGCACTAGAACCCACCTGACCAAGGGTCTCTCTCTGCACTAGAACCCGACCTGACCAAGGGTCTCTCTCTGCACTAGAACACACCTGACCAAGGGTCTCTCTCTGCACTAGAACCCGACCTGACCAAGGGTCTCTCTCTCTCTGCACTAGAACCCAACTGACCAAGGGTCTCTCTCTGCACTAGAACACACCTGACCGAGGGTCTCTCTCTGCACTAGAACCCACCTGACCAAGGGTCTCTCTCTGCACTAGAACCCACCTGACCAAGGGTCTCTCTCTGCACTAGAACCCACCTGACCAAGGGTCTCTCTCTGCACTAGAACCCACCTGACCAAGGGTCTCTCTCTCTGCACTAGAACCCACCTGACCAAGGGTCTCTCTCTGCACTAGAACCCACCTGACCAAGGGTCTCTCTCTGCACTAGAACCCGACCTGACCAAGGGTCTCTCTCTCTGCACTAGAACCCACCTGACCGAGGGTCTCTCTCTGCACTAGAACCCACCTGACCGAGGGTCTCTCTCTGCACTAGAACCCACCTGACCAAGGGTCTCTCTCTCTGCACTAGAACCCACCTGACCAAGGGTCTCTCTCTCTGCACTAGAACACACCTGACCAAGGGTCTCTCTCTGCACTAGAACCCACCTGACCAAGGGTCTCTCTCTGCACTAGAACCCACCTGACCGAGGGTCTCTCTCTGCACTAGAACCCGACCTGACCGAGGGTCTCTCTCTCTGCACTAGAACCCACCTGACCAAGGGTCTCTCTCTGCACTAGAACCCGACCTGACCGAGGGTCTCTCTCTCTGCACTAGAACCCACCTGACCAAGGGTCTCTCTCTGCACTAGAACCCACCTGACCAAGGGTCTCTCTCTGCACTAGAACCCACCTGACCGAGGGTCTCTCTCTGCACTAGAACCCGACCTGACCGAGGGTCTCTCTCTCTGCACTAGAACCCGACCTGACCGAGGGTCTCTCTCTCTGCACTAGAACCCACCTGACCAAGGGTCTCTCTCTCTGCACTAGAACCCACCTGACCAAGGGTCTCTCTCTGCATTAGAACCCACCTGACCAAAGGTCTCTCTCTGCACTAGAACCCACCTGACCAAGGGTCTCTCTCTGCACTAGAACCCACCTGACCAAGGGTCTCTCTCTGCACTAGAACCCACCTGACCGAGGGTCTCTCTCTCTGCACTAGAACCCACCTGACCGAGGGCCTCTCTCTGCACTAGAACCCGACCTGACCAAGGGTCTCTCTCTGCACTAGAACCCACCTGACCGAGGGCCTCTCTCTCTCTGCACTAGAACCCGACCTGACCAAGGGTCTCTCTCTGCACTAGAACCCACCTGACCAAGGGTCTCTCTCTCTGCACTAGAACCCACCTGACCAAGGGTCTCTCTCTCTGCACTAGAACCCACCTGACCAAGGGTCTCTCTCTGCACTAGAACCCACCTGACCGAGGGCCTCTCTCTCTGCACTAGAACCCACCTGACCAAGGGTCTCTCTCTGCACTAGAACCCACCTGACCAAGGGTCTCTCTCTGCACTAGAACCCACCTGACCGAGGGTCTCTCTCTCTGCACCAGAACCCACCTGACCGAGGGTCTCTCTCTGCACTAGAACCCGACCTGACCAAGGGTCTCTCTCTCTGCACTAGAACCCACCTGACCAAGGGTCTCTCTCTCTGCACTAGAACCCACCTGACCAAGGGTCTCTCTCTCTGCACTAGAACCCGACCTGACCGAGGGTCTCTCTCTCTGCACTAGAACCCGACCTGACCGAGGGTCTCTCTCTCTCTGCACTAGAACCCACCTGACCAAGGGTCTCTCTCTCTGCACTAGAACCCACCTGACCAAGGGTCTCTCTCTGCACTAGAACCCACCTGACCAAGGGCCTCTCTCTCTCTGCACTAGAACCCACCTGACCAAGGGTCTCTCTCTCTGCACTAGAACCCGACCTGACCGAGGGTCTCTCTCTCTCTGCACTAGAACCCACCTGACCAAGGGTCTCTCTCTCTGCACTAGAACCCACCTGACCAAGGGTCTCTCTCTGCATTAGAACCCGACCTGACCAAGGGCCTCTCTCTGCACTAGAACCCACCTGACCGAGGGTCTCTCTCTCTCTGCACTAGAACCCACCTGACCAAGGGTCTCTCTCTCTGCACTAGAACCCACCTGACCAAGGGTCTCTCTCTCTCTGCACTAGAACCCACCTGACCAAGGGTCTCTCTCTCTGCACTAGAACCCGACCTGACCGAGGGTCTCTCTCTCTGCACTAGAACCCACCTGACCAAGGGTCTCTCTCTGCATTAGAACCCGACCTGACCAAGGGCCTCTCTCTGCACTAGAACCCGCCTGACCAAGGGTCTCTCACTGCACTAGAACCCACCTGACCAAGGGTCTCTCTCTCTGCACTAGAACCCACCTGACCAAGGGTCTCTCTCTCTGCACTAGAACCCACCTGACCAAGGGTCTCTCTCTGCACTAGAACCCGCCTGACCAAGGGTCTCTCTCTCTGCACTAGAACCCACCTGACCAAGGGTCTCTCTCTGCACTAGAACCCGACCTGACCAAGGGTCTCTCTCTGCACTAGAACCCGACCTGACCAAGGGTCTCTCTCTCTGCACTAGAACCCACCTGACCAAGGGTCTCTCTCTGCACTAGAACCCGACCTGACCAAGGGTCTCTCTCTCTGCACTAGAACCCACCTGACCAAGGGTCTCTCTCTGCACTAGAACCCACCTGACCAAGGGTCTCTCTCTGCACTAGAACCCACCTGACCGAGGGTCTCTCTCTGCACTAGAACCCACCTGACCAAGGGTCTCTCTCTCTGCACTAGAACCCGACCTGACCGAGGGTCTCTCTCTGCACTAGAACCCACCTGACCAAGGGTCTCTCTCTCTGCACTAGAACCCACCTGACCGAGGGTCTCTCTCTCTGCACTAGAACCCACCTGACCAAGGGTCTCTCTCTCTCTGCACTAGAACCCGACCTGACCGAGGGTCTCTCTCTGCACTAGAACCCACCTGACCAAGGGTCTCTCTCTCTCTGCACTAGAACCCACCTGACCGAGGGTCTCTCTCTGCACTAGAACCCACCTGACCAAGGGTCTCTCTCTGCACTAGAACCCACCTGACCAAGGGTCTCTCTCTGCACTAGAACCCACCTGACCAAGGGTCTCTCTCTGCACTAGAACCCACCTGACCAAGGGTCTCTCTCTGCACTAGAACCCGACCTGACCAAGGGTCTCTCTCTCTGCACTAGAACCCACCTGACCGAGGGCCTCTCTCTGCACTAGAACCCACCTGACCGAGGGCCTCTCTCTGCACTAGAACCCACCTGACCAAGGGTCTCTCTCTGCACTAGAACCCACCTGACCAAGGGCCTCTCTCTCTGCACTAGAACCCGACCTGACCAAGGGGGTCTGTCTTGAACTAGAACCCACCTGACTGGGCTGCTTGTTTGCCAGGGAAGCATGGCAGCTGTCGGTCAGAGGATAAACTGGCGTGTACTATCAAACATATATACCAGATTATCTTCATACTAGGGACACAACAAAGGCATACACGGCAAGCATCTTACATGCAAAAATCCCAGGTAGAAAACATTACAATGAAAACTATACTCCCCAATCAAGTCCTACGCCAATCACATGTCCTACGCCAATCACATGTCCTACGCCAATCACATGTCCTACGCCAATCACGTCTTACGCCACGTCCTACGCCAATCACATGTCCTACGCCACGTCCTATGCCAATCACATGTCCTACATCACGTCATACACCAATCATTTCATACACCAATCACATGTCCTACGCCAATCACATGTCCTACGCCAATCACGTTCTACATCACGTCCTACACCACCCACATGTCCTACGCCAATCACATCTCCTACGCCAGTCACATGTCCTACGCCAATCTCATGTCCTACATCACGTCCTACGCCAATCACATGTCCTACGCCAATCACATGTCCTACGCCAATCTCATGTCCTACGCCAATCTCATGTCCTACGCCAATCTCATGTCCTACGCCAATCTCATGTCCTACGCCAATCTCATGTCCTACGCCAGTCACATGTCCTACGCCAGTCACATGTCCTACATCACGTCCTACACCAATCACATGTCCTACACCAATCATTTCATATACCAATCACATGTCCTACACCAATCACATGTCCTACATCACGTCATACACCAATCACATGTCCTACACCAATCACATCTCCTACGCCAGTCACATGTCCTACATCACGTCCTACACCAATCACGTCCTACATCACGTCATACGCCAATCACATGTCCTACGCCAATCACATGTCCTACGCCACGTCATACTCCAATCACATGTCCTACGCCAATCACATGTCCTACGCCAATCCCATGTCCTACGCCAATCACATGTCCTACAAATAAATACATTACTCAGTATTATTCTGCGTATCTGAGTTCAGGAAGTTGTTAATTTGTCAGATTATCATAAAACACAATTACTGAGCGCTGTTAATATCCATCACCCATCCATTTAATAGGACGGGTACAGTCAACAAAACTGATTAATAAAACACGCCTGCCTCCCCTATTTAACGTGTGAAACGCATTGGGAGTTTCCTTCTTTTTTTTTTTTATTTCCAGGATCAAACACATTTATTGAACGCTTTGCTTGCAAGCCATTAAAAGGAAAAAAATACTTTACATTTTCTCTCCCCCTTTTTTACAGCTGGGACTGAAGAGACGGGATATACTCCTCCTATTCCAGAGATCGTGAACCAAAAGGGTATAGAGACAGGAATGTACACAATCTGGATTCAAATTCAAACTCCTAATTTACAACCTACAGAGACCTCCACAAGCTCGCACCCCCCACACATCTCCTCTCTTCTCAATAAATATTCTCCTAGACGCCCAGAGTTCTGGCTGCAGGATTTCTTCCCCCTGGTATAATCCCCAATCCCCCACTAGAAGGTAATCTTCTAAGTGCAGCCCCCCTAGTCTCTATACCAGAAAGTACTTCTAGAATGTTATGTCATGGAGTGTTGCCCAGTCCACTTCATTGCCGCCATCTTATCTTGATCGTTATTATTTATTGAATTATTAAGTGACCGTACCATCACATGCTAAACTTCACTGCCCGTCAGAAGATGGCCTTCTCGGACATTTAATAGTCCGAACCAGTGTAACAAGGCCTCTGTTTACACCAGAGCTTAACAAACCCCAGATCTAAAGTCTTTGGTTCCTCAAAACTGTTTGATTGTTTTTACATACAACACTTTGGATGTGCCATTTCCCTGGCTCATATTAAAAAGCTGGCTCCTGAATTGGCCTGTTTGTCTCCTAAAGTCTACAGATATTTACCAAGACCTGGTTTAAACACAATGGAACAACAAACAAACAAAAAATATATATATATGTATAAATAAATAAATATCCCTTATGATCAGAATGTTGGAGGCTCAACCATCATTGTTAATCTTATTAGCATATGCCTACCCAGAATCCCTTGCAGTGGTGGTAGCGGCACGGCTAGTTTAGGATTTCTGTGGGAACTGGCAGTGTTCTGGCGCATCTGGTGAGTGCCTCTGCTACACCCTCTCCTTGACACATGGTCATGTTGAATGCAGGAGATGCCGGGTACTCTCAGGACCACGGCCCATTCTCACAGAGCCGATACACCACGTTTGGCTACGAGTTACTAACCTGCGACACATTGGACTGGGTTTTGTCACTCTCCCCGTCGCCCTCCGTCTTGTCTGTCAGTAGCCCCTGCACTTGGTACTCTAGGACGTAGCTGTCGATAAACCTCTCCAGTTCTTCTATTTCCTGGGAACGGCTGCTTCCAGCTTCAGAGGAAGCTGATGCCACCGAGGAGATCTCCATTACTTTGTCTTGGCTGAAGGGACAAGAGGGAAAATGGCCATGAGAAAAAAAAAAAAAGGATAAAGATCAGCAAAATTCAACACAGAGCTGCTGGCTTTTAATTTGGTTTTGATTGTTTTACATAGAAGTCCCAATTCCCCAGCTTCTAAAATGAAGTTGGCTTGGGCCTGCATTGGTTGGTTTGGTGTGTGAGGTCTACAAACATGTTAATACAGAGCATGTAAAAAAGCAAAATAAGTCTGCTACTTTTGTGACAAACGTGTGGCATCCTACACAAAGTGTAAGTATTTTGCAAATCATGCCACAGAGTGATGTCATAAGCAAGAGACCGCACAGACGTTTTGTCCTTTAGGACTATGCATTTGCTTGTATATCAGCTAAAACAATATAGAGAACAATTTTTTATGCTCTACCTTTAAAGGACAATTGTACCAACAAATGAACTTATGTTCGAAAAATTGCACCTAGTGTAGGCATTTTGCATAGAAATGTAACAAATAAACACCTTTATTGAGCCCCCTTTGCATCATATTCCTCTAACAGGGGGGCAGACATATTGTTTAGAATCTTGGAACAGATCTTCATTCATCTGCATGAAGGTTAATGCAGATCTGACCCAAGATTCTAAACACCATGTCCGCCCCCTGTTAGAGGAATATGAAAGCAAAGAGGGCTCAATAAGGTGTTTATTTGTATTCTTTCATTAAATAAGTTTTTCTCTCTGCTGTTGCCTGAATCCATTGTGAGTAGTGTAGAGCGAACCCGAACCGCACTGTTCGGGTTCGTACCGAACATTATGGTTTTTGGACCCCGGACCCGAACACGGACATTCCCCTGTATGTACGTGTTGGAGTTCGGGGTTCGGCGATTACATTGTATGTAATGCTATTGGCTTTCTATAAACCGAAATAGAGTCCCCATTCATAAGAATTTCTTATGAATGGGGACTCTATTTCGGTTTATAGAAAGCCAATAGCATTACATGTATTCCATAAGCCGAAAGTCTATAAACCGAACGACATGATATGAATGGGGACACTCACCCACCTTTTACTTCATTTTGCAGCCCTCTAGCCTTTTCCAGGACTTTTTTAGAGGCATTTTAATGGTCAAAAGTTCGTGTCCCCATTGACTTCAATGGGGTTCGGGGTCAAGTTAGAGCCCGGACTTTTTTCCGAAGTTCGGCCGAACCCGAACATCCAGGTGTCCGCTCAACTCTAATTGTGAGAGCTCATTTATTGTAATCGTTCATATACATTGATGAAAATATTTGTTTTTCATATTTTTTAAATGACAATTGCCATAAAAAAATTAATACAAATCAAACTACTTATTCAATAAAGCGTTCTAGGTTTAATTTTTAAAGATTTGAAGTGCATGCCTCTCTAAGGGGGGTAGACATGTTTAGAATCTTTGGTACATCTTCATTCACATTGGCTCAGAGGAAGAAAGATCTGCCTGAAGATTCTAAGCATCATGTCCGCCCGCCTGGTAGAGCTATTCGGAGCAAAGGGGTTCAGTAAGGTACTTTATTGGTATTCTTTAATTTAGGTATTTCTACATAAAACTTCTACTCTTCTGTAACCTCTCAAATACACATAAGTACATTTTTTTTCTACAGTTGTCCTTTAAAACTCGCTGTACATAACCCACGGTAACATATCCAGATCTGTGTATAAACAAATCGTTTTACTAATTTGTGTAATGTTGGGCACATGTTACTCAGATGAACACACATTCATTTACTGCCGGCGGAGATTTGTAAATATATGAAGCCGTTTGATTCTTGCGAACGAACCAATAGGTTAAACAAAAGCCATAATCCCTGACATAAAAACTCTTTTTATCTGCCCAAAGTAATTGCTCTGGAACGAGGCTTCGACACCATCAATTGCCCGCTTTTGAAGATATTACAGGTGAACCTGCCTAATCCTCTGTAATCCGGCCTCTCATCTGGTAAATACAAATAACCTGGGGATTTTACAATGGCCCAATTAAACCTTAAAAACGAGCCACTTTACGAAGGCGTCGACTACAACTTTACTAGGGGAAATGGACGATGAGTCGTATCAGACCCATTTCCGTTTATGTCATATGAAATTATTTTAAAAAAATTAAAAAGTTTGTTTTTGCTTCCGATGTTGCTTTCTCCACTGTGCATGTAGAACATATAAAAAATAAAAAAATATTTAAAATGATCTGTACCTTGTGTTATCAGAATTGCGACCAAATGCCTAAATTAGGAGAAAAAAGTGTCTGTGGCATCTCCTGTTTATGACATCACTTGTGGCTTAATATGCAAATTAACAGGTTTTCGGACGGGAAATGTGGCATCTTTACATGTGCTTGTCCTTAAAGTGAAGGTCTTTAAAGGAACATTAAACATTGTTTAACCCTTGCTTCCATGAAGGAAGTAATGGCGCCCCTCTTTTAAATATTCCATGACTAAGCTTATTTTTCAGCACACTTACTACAGTCACCTTCTGTCCTTGTTTTGGAGAGGGGCAATTGGGTTGCTGTTTTATCACCCTTTTGTCCCTTGTTTCCATTTTTTTAAACTCTTGCGCGAATACCAGCCATTTCTTGTGTAAGATCCTTTGCAAAGGCGCATCTTATTCTCGTTCTGCTCAAGGGTTCAGATATTCCAGTGTGAATCTGGAGAGCATCCTCCTAAAACTGACGCCGAAACACTGACATCTTGCCCCTCTCCCCAAATCTGTCGAAAAGTAATTGTAAAAACATTTATCTGGGTTTAGGTTTTAGTTCTTTTTTTTTTTTTTTTTTGTCCTTTTTTAAAGCGGGTTTTGGATCTGTTGGTTTCACTATGTTCACAAGTGACTTAATATAATTGGTATCATGGAGAATGTTTTCCTTCTTTCTACAATACCACTTTATTCCTATCCGCAGGAATACCCTTCTAGTCCAGAGGATAAGCCTCTCGATGGGCTCTCTGTCCCTTTACCGTATCCAAGCCTATCAAGGTTATATTTCAGCAGAATATGTTCCTTTGCATTATCGAAACGTGCTGTATCTTTTTTCCTTTGATCACCCGTTATCCCTGTAGTAGCAGAACATGTCAATGGCGTTTTAATAAGGATTATAAGTTCTTTCCTTTCACCACTGTTGTAGTTCAGTATATTATCTTTTATTATAGTGTCTGACCAGATTAACCCGTTTACACTCATTTAATGGTAATATACAATATATGGATCAAAAAGGTACCGTCAGATTAACCCGTTTACCTTTAACACTGAGCTGGATAAGTAATTAAAGGTGATATTGGTTTTATCCATTATTCAGCAGGAAGATAGTATCACCAAGGAAAAAAAAAATCAGAATATCCCAATTACTTATCTTTATGCCTTCTACCACCATGTCTGTGCATTTAACATGGTATATAGCTACTTTCTATGCTCTGGACCAAGTGCTCCGAAAGTTGCTGGCGTTCTCTAATTGAATGTTGATGTAATTTAGGCGAAGCTGTCCCTTTAAATAAATTACCATATAGACAGCTTGAGCAACTTGCCAAATCTGGGTTAAAGTTCTAAATCTCAATACACCGATAATTAATATGTGTTCCCAACACTCAGACACTCCTGGGAATGGTTTTGTGTTTAAGTAAACATTTCCAAATCATCTCCCCTGGGCTGGCAACATTAAGGTGTTTTTTTATTTATTTATTTATTTATTAGATATTACAGCATCCCAAGGAGTTCCAGACTCTTTTGCAAAATAACTTTCTGTCTGCATGCAACATGAAATAAATGTAAATTATAAAATAACACCACGGTGCTATAAAACAATAAATTCAAACCAGATGTCACAAAATTGGGGGGGGGGGGGGGAAAGTCAAAGATATAGGGCTAAGAAACTGGAATTATGTTGATATAAATGTATAATAGTAATTATAATATAAGTAAAACAATACATAAAATAGGCAGAGGTAATATGTGCTTGTAATGCATAAAGAACACCCGATGCATTTCGCCTACAAAGCTTCCTCAGAGGTAGAGTATAAACAATACAAGCAATAGCCTGGCTGATGTTACAACAAGAAAAAAGAAGAACTGGGATGGATGGTGGCACCAGAGATGAATCCAAAAGGCTCTTTGGCTCGTATAGTAATTTGCCAGACTTGGGTGGTCCGAACGCATGGGAGATGCAAAAATAATCGGAGAGGTGTCTTATAACTAAATGCAAAAGATCGCTAAACTCAGCCAGGACTCCTAGCAATACAACCAGTGCTCTCATTTTCTGTGGTACTATTTATTGACAATTATTTAAAACAATTAGAATTTTTAAAAGGCCTTCTTTCCCAGCCTAAATATATTGCATCACATTAAAGCTGCTGTGGCAGAGCAAAGTCCTGGTCAGTAACTGTTTCTGCTCACAGCCTTGATAGAGTAGCAGCATGGGCAAAATTCCCCAAATGGAACAATTTCGTTTTCGTCTGGCCCTCAAGGAGTTTAACATAAATACACACACAGACACAGACAGACAGACAGACAGACACACACACCAGACAGACAGACAGACAGACAGACACACACACACACACACGACACACAGACACACACACACACACACACACGACAGACACACACACCAGAAGACTTGCTTTCCCCACAGAAATCCTAAACATGCAATGCTACCACCGCAGCAAGGGATTCTGGGAATTTATTTACCACTATAATCTTACAAATGAATAGTCTTCTTTTACAAACACTGGATAACGTCAATGGACTGATCACATCGTGCAAACACTTGCCAACTTCATGGATCTGGCCTGTGTCACCACCCTTTTAACCAGGGAGTAGAGTGATCAAAGATGCTCTGATTGATCTATTAGATCTCTATAAGGCTGGATCATTTATTATTGAGAACATTTTTCAATAACCCTGTTTTTATTTAGCCTTTTTTTTTGTGAACTGTGCATTGTAATATTTTTGTTTTAGCCTCATTAAAGGGACAGTATCACCTGAACATTATTTTTACTGTCAACGTAGAGCATAAAACATTTTTAAAATGATCTACATATTGTGTTCATTTCAAGAAAATGCCTAATTTAGGATAAACACGTATTTTAAATGCATCTGTGGAGTCTCCTGTTTATGACATCACCTGTGGCACGGTATGCAAATGAACAGATTTTCAATGGGAAATGTGTAATTTGCATATCAGGCCACAGGTGATGTCATAAACAGGAGACTCCACAGACACATTTAAAGCACATGTTTCTCCTAATATAGGCATTTGAGGGCAATTCTGCTAATGCAATGTATAGATCAATTTAAAAAAAAATTATTATTCTCTACATGCACAGTAAAAACAATGTTTAGGTGATACGGTTCCTTTAATGCCTGAAATGGTATTATTTTAACTGGACTTGTTTCCTGTTTTTCCAAGTCTAACATAGTACTATCCTTTTAACAGCAATGCAATTTAAAGGGACTGCATCTTCCAAATATTAATGCATATTAATGTGCTTTCAGAGTACATTAAAATGCATGTTTTAAATTTTGCATTGCTTAAAATATAAAATACTTACTGCTAGATGAAATTGTGAAATTACAGCTGTTTGCAAGAATCCAGGACTGCCTACACTAGCAGAGTAAAAGTCTTTTTTTTTCTGCAAGAACCAATGAGAATAATGCTTTTCAAATGAATGTAATTTCCTGTCTCTCTGGTGAGACGTGTTGCACCATTAAGAGATCCTACTGTGTACAAGAGCAAGGTCACTCAGAGTCCACATAATGTATTCAATTGGAAGAACACAGGAAGGGACTAAATGAACCAAAACTTTTTATTCTCAGTGTCTATATAATCAGTACTGCAGCACCTGCAGTAAACATGCAGCGTAATCACTGGGGGAGGGCTTGAGTAAAATATTAAAAATATGATTTATACAGAATGCCTGCATCAAATCACACAGGGATAAAAGCCTGTGCACTATACAAGCAGTGATCTTCATCTTGCACCAAACTGAGTTCCTTTAAGTGCATTTTAATAAAATTCACTCTTCCAATAGTGCTTCCAATAACTGCAGCGTTACCATCAAATTATCTTAGAATTTCTACATACATAGCATCTGGTTAGTGTGGAAACCAATACGGTTATTAGCTGGACAATACAGTATCAATATTTACACCAGGAACAGATTGCGGCCAGCGGACACTGTGTCAAGGTGAGCGGCGTCACTGCGATGCCAGCTAGAGCGGCCAATTAAGGGAACAGGAGCGAGCTGCAGACTGAATTAATATCACGCAGCAAGTACCAGATTAAAATAAACCGGCAAACTGGAAACAGACACCGTCTGTATCAGCAATTTCTCCCATGCCAAGTGTGGCAGCCATGCCAAGTATCCAGCTGCTCCTTTATATGTCAAGGGTGATATCGCTAGCACTCCACACTGAATGCATGGGATATATAATTACAGATTGTTACATTGTCCATAGTGCTCATTTTTTCTTATTCTCTACACTATAAGCGGCGTTTGCCCTGTAATGTCAGGCTGTGGGTATATCCATTGCTGGAAGTCCCAAGATACCAAGTACAAACTATTTCCCACCTACATAGATCAGCATTCAATTCCTAGTGACCTGTGCATCCACTGGACTCCTGTATTACCCGGCGCACCCTTAAACTCTGTGCTCCGCTCCTACGCACCCCATCAGAGATAAATCTGTGTCTTACACTTCCCAATTACATAAAGCTCTGCTTCCTACTCCGACTGACTCATTCAGCCCTAAAAACCTCCGTGTTCCACCAGTGGAGGGCTGGCAAGGGGATAAAGTAGGAAACTGCCCCCTGGCATGCTCTCTAACCGGACTCAATGGGCTGGGACGGCACCACTTATCACTTCTAAATGCTCCGACTAGGCAGCCATCTTGCTCAGACGAGGCTCTGGCTGGGATCAGTAGGTTGGGATAGAAAGCTCCAGGTCAGGTATGGTCAGGATTTGGAGCTTCCACACAGACCCCACAGGCATGAGAACCAGCAGGTGGCGTCTGGAACAGGAGCAGGGAACAGGAACCACTGGAACCACAGGGAACAGGAACCACAGGAGTCAGGGTTCGAATCCAGGTGGATAGTTACACTACCCCCCTCTCTAGGGGTGAGCACCTAATTTGGAATTTAAACACTTCTCTGGGCGTAAAAACCCAAAAGCAGAATATAGACTATTTGGTACAGTCCTAACCTCAACATCTGAGGAAAGGGATTTAGGAGTAATAATTTCAGAGGACTTGAAGGTAGGTAGGCAATGCAATAGAGCAGCAGGAAATGCTAGCAGAATGCTTGGTTGTATAGGGAGAGGTATTAGCAGTAGGAAGAGGGAAGTGCTCATGCCATTGTACAGAGCACTGGTGAGACCTCACTTGGAGTATTGTACGCAGTACTGGAGACCGTATCTCCAGAAGGATATTGATACTTTGGAGAGAGTTCAGAGAAGGGCTACTAAACTGGTTCATGGGTTGAAGGATAAAACTTACCAGGAAAGGTTAAAGCATCTTAACATGTATAGCTTGGAGGAAAGACGTAACAGGGGGGATATGATAGAAACATTTAAATACATAAAGGGAATCAACACAGTAAAGGAAGAGAGTATATTTAAAGGAAGAAAAACTACCACAACTAGAGGACATAGTCTTAAATTAGAGGGGCAACGATTTAAAAGTAATATCAGGAAGTATTACTTTACTGATAGGGTAGTGGATGTATGGAATAGCCTTCCAGCGGAAGTGGTAGAGGTTAATACAGTGAAGGAGTTTAAGCATGCATGGGATAGACACAAGGCTATCCTAGATATAAGATAAGGCCAGGGACTAATGAAAGTATTACTTTACTGAGAGGGTAGTGGATGCATGGAATAGTCTTCCAGTAGAAGTGGTAGAGGTTAATACAGTGAAGGAGTTTAAGCATGCATGGGATAGGTATAAGGCTATCCTAGATATAAGATAAGGCCAGGGACTAATGAAAGTATTACTATACTGAGAGGGTAGTGGATGCATGGAATAGTCTTCCAGTAGAAGTGGTAGAGGTTAATACAGTGAAGGAGTTTAAGCATGCGTGGGATAGGTATAAGGCTATCCTAGATATAAGATAAGGCCAGGGACTAATGAAAGTATTACTTTACTGAGAGGGTAGTGGATGTATGGAATAGTCTTCCAGTAGAAATGGTAGAGGTTAATACAGTGAAGGAGTTTAAGCATGCGTGGGATAGGTATAAGGCTATCCTAGATATAAGATAAGGCCAGGGGCTAATGAAAGTATTACTTTACTGAGAGGGTAGTGGACGTATGGAATAGTCTTCCAGCAGAAGTGGTAGAGGTTAATACAGTCAAGGATTTTAAGCATGCATGGGATAGACACAAGGCTATCCTAGTTATAAGACCGGGAACGGGGGACTAATAAAAGTACTCAAAAAAAAAAAATTGGGCAGACTAGATGGACCGAATGGTTCTTATCTGCCGACACATTCTATGTTTCTATGAGCATGTGTGAGAGGAGAGACCCTCACTGCATTTCTGGATGTGAGGTATAGAAGGGTTAATACAAGTTGAAACTGGGCAAAATGCATTGGGGCCTAAGAACTGGGGGGGAGGGGGGGGGGACTAACGTACTTGTAATAATTTTCCCTACCCTGCCGACCAAAATTGCAAGCCCACCCCTGAATGGCACCATGTGCCCGTTCAGTCTTAAAGCTGCGATTTGTTTATACACACACACACAATACCAAAGAACTAGCTTTGGCGCACACACACACAACCACGAACGCTCTGCATTCCCCCCATACTGATCGGCAGAGCCCTAAAGCTCTGCATACCACCCCTACTGATCGGCAGAGCCCTAAAGCTCTGCATTCCCCCCCTACTGATCGGCAGAGCCCTAAAGCTCTGCATTCCCCCCTACTGATCGGCAGAGCCATAAAGCTCTGCATTCCCCCCCTACTGATCTGCAGAGCCCTAAAGCTCTGCATTCCCCCCCTACTGATCTGCAGAGCCCTAAAGCTGTGCATTCCACTCATACTGATCTGCAGAGCACTAAAGCTGTGCATTCCACTCATACTGGTCTGCAGAGCACTAAAACTGTGCATTCCACTCATACTGATCTGCAGAGCACTAAAGCTTTGCATTCCACTCATACTGATCTGCAGAGCACTAAAGCTGTGCATTCCACTCATACTGATCTGCAGAGCACTAAAACTGTGCATTCCACTCATACTGATCTGCAGAGCACTAAAGCTGTGCATTCCACTCATACTGATCTGCAGAGCACTAAAGCTGTGCATTCTACTCATACTGATCTGCTGATATGATCAGAAAGTGGATAGTGAAATATTTAAAGGGACAGGAAGGCACTGGGAGAGCATCGCCCCTCGCTCTCTGCCTCCATATTACTACACATACTGTGATAGAGACGGCTCAGTTACCTGGACAGATAACAGATCCGGATTTTACACACTTATCCCAGAAATGAAAACATTAATGTGTAAGTAACTTATAATGCATCCCCTATATGCCGTGCCAATAGTGTCAGTGTTACAGCTTAGCACTGTACCTGCAGACACAACCCAATCCCGGACTGTGAGATGGAGTGAGGTTTCTATGAATAACATGCTTTATCTCTCTGAATGACACCTGGTCCTGTACAGGTGTGTGAATGCTGGAGTTATGCCTGGAATCTCAGGTATGTGAGCAGGTAGAGCGGATACTGTATCACTGGAACAAATGGAAGCCGTTCCCCCACAGTCAGGTTACACGGAGATCTCATTCAGGTTTCTGGACAGCTAAAAGGCCTATTATATTGGTCGGGCCAAGAATAATGGAAGTCCCAGCCAGTAGCAACTTCTGGAGAAGGGTAGGCACTAATATGGGGGGGGGACATTGACTGGGCCTTGTAAAGGAGAGTCTTCATGATGTTCTACTGACCTTCACCGACCTTGCCGCAGACATGTGGACACTCTACCCATCTCTGCTGTGGAGGCCACAGGTAACTCACAGTCGTTCCTTTTCCAATTCAGGAACACCAGGTCGGAGCCGACCGGAATAGATAAAAACATTCAGAATACTGGTGGCCATAATTAAACATATCACTGGCTCGATCTTAAGTAGTGAATGATGTTAGATATCTATATGATTGTAGCCGAAGATCGACATTTGGTGTAATTTCTTGTTCTACAGAGATTGTATTAATTAAAGAAATACTGTATAACGTTAAAAAAAAGAGAGAGAGAACACTAGTGACCACTGGTTCTATAGAATCTTTTTTTGTTTTTTGCATATGCTCCCTAGTATGTCATATCAAGGACACCTCTGTTTTAAAACAGGTGGATCAACTAGGGGAATCACAAAGCCCATAAAAGTTTAACTTTCCATGTAGACTAGTACATAAAATCTATCCTAGATACAGGATAAGGTCAGGGGCGAACAAAATGGGCAGACAAACACACACAAAAAGCAGACTATATGGGCCGAATGGTTCTGATCTGCCCACGCCTTCTATGTTTCTAAGCCTTTGGGGCTACTAATATGTTAAAGATACTTGGGGTCTAAACTAGCTATGGGTCAGAGGGACGTTTAGAAACAACAGGACAGATAAACCAAGAATTTTCATGGTACATGTCAATTTAAAAATTAACTAAAAAAAATAAAAAAAAATAAGAATCTGAAAGCCACAATGTTTAAATTCCAGACCAGAATACAACTTTAGACCTTAAATGAGCAATTCCTTTTCCCCCAGTGTCCCATTTATTTAATTTTTTTTACATATTTAGGAGTTGGGCTTTCAGGGGACCTCCTCCAAATGTATCACTCTGGCTGCACGGCGTTCCTGGGACAGGTTCATAAAGGACCTATATGTCTGGACATTACCGCACATAACCTGGCATACACAGACAAAAGTACAAAAAATTAGCCACAGCTCCTTTATCTGTGCCATACAGATACTTACAGCCTTCTTCACTTGCATTAAGTCTCTCTTCATCAAGTATGTAGGGAACAATAAACCCCCCAGATCAAAATAGGACATCTTCATCAGGCCTGAACTCAGAGGAAGCCTCGTCCTACTTTCCTGGTATTTTCATAAAGCAACTTCCCAGTGGGCCTCACACGAGCATGACTTGATAGCCACACCCCTTCACACACTTGTATGGATTACCCCATCCTCCAGATCGTATGGATTACCCCATCCTCCAGATCGTATGGATTACCCCATCCTCCCGATCGTATGGATTACCCCATCCTCCCGATCGTATGGATTACCCCATCCTCCCGATCGTATGGATTACCCCATCCTCCCGATCGTATAGATTACCCCATCCTCCCGATCGTATGGATTACCCCATCCTCCCGATCGTATGGATTACCCCATCCTCCCGATCGTATGGATTACCCCATCCTCCCGATCGTATGGATTACCCCATCCTCCCGATCGTATGGATTACCCCATCCTCCTGATCGTATGGATTACCCCATCCTCCCGATCGTATGGATTACCCCATCCTCCCGATCATATAGATTACCCCATCCTCCAGATCGTATGGATTACCCCATCCTCCAGATCGTATGGATTACCCCATCCTCCAGATCATATAGATTACCCCATCCCCAGATTGTATGGATTACCCCATCCTCCAGAGCATAAGGATTACCCCTTCCTCCAGACCCAGACTGGCTGGCGCAAGGGAACAAGAAGGAATACCGTAGTACACCACTTAACACAGCAGTGCCAGCGATACCGCTTCACTGGAAATGCCAAAACGCTACCCACCATAGAGTTGTCTCGCTCGTGTAGAATAAATAAGAGAAGTAGAAGAATTGATCCTGTTCTCTCTGGATGGTACACACAGACACATGGTTCCATTGGCTGGAATTCAACAAGTCAAATTAATTTCTAATCTTGAAACTGATAAACCTAAAGCAACCAAGCCTCAGTCTATAGCCTAATATGAAAAAAAGGAAATAGAAAGGAAACTATCCAAATAAAAGAGACCCTTGATATCATCTGACCCAAGAATACATAAGGTCTTATTCCTCTCCTCCCCTTTATTCTTCACTCCCTCTTTCTGTCTTCTCTAAGTTCCCAGTCCATTCTGGCTCCTTAACTAGGTACCCCCTACTAATCCCATGCTAAAAAGTAGCGAGTCACCCTCCACATAGCAGAGAGAGACCTCTGCACACCTTGATCAGACAAGAGGGGCAATCCCCAGCTCTGATTGTCTGTGCGCTTGCTGACACTGTTAGTGTGCACCAGCCTCCAGACCTGCTGTACCAAGATGCAAGTCGGGTTTACTTAGAAGAAGCGAGACGTGTATTTTGAACCCTTGTTCAAAAAATAAAAAAAATAAACATTTTTGTCCTTTAAAAACAGAAAAATGTTAAAAAGTAGAAAAAAAGCCTGTCAGTATTTCTTATGCATTATGGCGATTATGCCTTTTTTTTATTTATATATATTTTTTGTGTGCAGTACTGAAAAGTAGATGAGACTTTCATTCACCTGTAGGGATTTCACAAGCCCACAGCTGTATGTTCTCATTCTCTTGGGCTCCCACCGGCTCTTCCTAGAAACCGGCAAGCGCAGCCTCATTCCCATCAGGTAACCGTGTAACCTCAGACGTGGATCTGTCATTACACATCACAAGACACCAACATTGGTTCAGACCGGTTTTTCAACAATTCAGGACACAAAGTGAGCACTGAATGGCCAATCCTCATTGCTTACGATATACAAAGTCTTGTCAAATATGTCCAGCAGAGCAAGAAAAGATGGCCCGCTCTACATCCAACGGGTGGAGAAAACCCTGCAGATACGGGCTCTGTACAGGCTCCTGTGCATTACATATACAGCAAAAATATGGAGAATGGTCATTTGGAATCATTTTAGTTTTTTCTTGTGCAAAACACTAATTTTCCTTCCAGGCTTCAGACAAATGCTGAGAGCTCAGTGGGAGGATCATTAGAAGCTGCAAAACAGATATGTGCATTAAATATATTTCAAATACAAAGTGAAAAAGTGAATTAAAAGGAGGCGCTCACTTAGTAACGTGCAGTATTTGTGAACAATAATATCGTGATAGTGTTGAATATGCTGCAAACACTAGTGCGGTCACCAAAAAGCACAAATATGGGAAAAAAAAAGTATTAAAAAAAAAAAAAAAAAGTGTTGCACAATTTAAAATACAGCTTATTCAAAAGTTTAATGTTTGGAATTATTTATCTTTAGAATGCATGGGGGGATATGGTATATACCTTTCAAGGCCGAGTGGTCCTTTAACATGCTATAATGTACATGGGAAGACATGTAGGGTGGACTTGCATGTGTGAGGCTCTGATCAAGATAAAAGGGATGGGTGTTTAGCCGATCATTTGGCCACACTGAAAATTGGCGTTTAACTCCAAAAAAATGGCGCTTTTTGTTGTTGTTTTTTTTTTGCAGTGCGGGAGTTTTTATACATGATCCCCAATGTTCCTGAACACTGCTTTAGGTTTTTCAAAATTGTAAAGTATTCACATTTGCAAATAAATGAAGAAGGTTATACAACATAAAACACTGGGCTGAATTCACCAAGGAGTTGAGAAGGGAATGTCAAACATTAGACCAAAGTAGCCCAGTTGGGAAAAAAACTCATGTCAAGCGGAATGGGAGAATTAGACCCACTCGGCAACTTTGGACTCACGGTTAAAATTCCCATCTCAACTCCCTGCAATTCCCTCTTTTCCTGAATAGAGCCCATTGTGACATAAAATCTTTATTTCTGCCCATCTCAGATGTGGGTACATTCATCTAATTTGTATTTTGTATTTATGGTAATAATAAAAAAAATAGAAAAAAAAAAAAAAGATGTGGGTACATACAATGTGTAACATGCATATATAGCTTGGAGGAAAGACGTAACAGGGGGGATATGATAGAAACATTTATATACATAAAGGGAATCAACACAGTAAAGCAAGAGAGTATATTTAAAAGAAGAAAAACTACCACAACTAGAGGACATAGTCTTAAATTAGAGGGGCAACAATTTAACAGTAATATCAGGAAGTATTACTTTACTGAGAGGGTAGTGGATGTATGGAATAGCCTTCCAGAAGAAGTGGTAGAGGTAAACACAGTGAAGGAGTTTAAGCATGCGTGGGATAGGCACAAGGCTATCCTAGATATAATATAGGGAACTGGGGACTAATAAATGTATTTAGAACATTGGGCAGACTAGATGGACCGAATGGTTCTTATTTGCCGACACATTCTATGTTTCTACAGGCCAATGAAAGGAAAACAGACGTGTGGAAGGCAGTGTAGTCATTAGACGTATAAGCATCCGACTTAGCAGAAGCTTTGTGTGAAGATCTGCAGGGGTTGCTTGGGAACAGATGCTCTTACCGATTAAAGCCAGGCACACATCTCCATGTTTCTAAAAAAAAAAAATAATCATGTTTCACAGACCTGGGCAGCTTCTGCTAAGCAGACGCTCGCGGAATATCTGATGAAAAAGCGATTAAAAAGAAATAAAGGGATATTTATTATAACATCCCTCTATCTGCAGCCTGCACTCTTCTACCAATTCTAAATGAGGTGAATGTGTGTCAGTCATCAGACATGCAATGTGTGTTCCACTTTAATGCATCTGCATGTAGCCGTCTGGTCACAAAACGAATAGGAAGGAAAACCAGGCATTAAAGGAACAGTCACCTAAACATTATATATACTGTGTTGGCAGAATTGTATGCAAAAGCACTAACTAGGAGAGAATTGTGTGTGTGTGTGTGTGTAACTGTCCCGGTTAGTGGGGGTCTGTGCCGAATTGGGGGGGGGGGGGGGGGTGAGGGAGTCTGTCCTGCTGGAAGGACAGTGGGATTCTGGTCTGGAGTCCGGAGGAGTGATAGCGTTACTGCCGACACTCAACCTAAGCTCTGCCCCTGGCATCCTGATACGTTGGGGGGGGGGGGGGGAATGTTGGTAGGTATGGATGTCTCCTATTTATGACATCACCAGGTGGTTTAATATGCAAATGACTTATTTCCATTTTAAAATGGTTCACTGGTATACCAAGCCACCGGTATGTCATAAACAAACACGTAAGTTTGAAATTCCCTTGTCAATTCCCTTCTTCATAAATAAAGCCCATAGTGTTGCACGAGGAGGAATGTACTCTAAGATAGCATTATTAGGTTACATTTTATTAAAGACCTGGTATAAAACAGTACAATATATAGAACCATTTTACCCTTCCACTCGCAGTCTCAGTGGTTCCTATGACGCACTCGGGATGGACAGAACAGTGAGAGGGCTTTGTCTGTATATTTAATTATAACTAGGCCCAATTCAATGATGCACTGCCTCACCTCAGACAGACGTGGCTCACACTGAGAGGCAGAGCGGGGCACACAAATGATTCTAAGGGACAGGACCGGGGTGATGTATAAAGACTCTCGCCGCACAAGAAACTGGCGGGATTCAAAAAGAAATGTATAATAATATTTGATACATTCCCCCATGGAGTCCCATTGTGAATAGCTGCTACATTCTAAGATTAGACCTGTTTCCCCATTCTTAGCTACGAAAACAAGGTCATGATTTCACATTGTTTCATTGCAGTTACGATCTCCTGTTTTGTTCCAAACCCAGTAACCGTGTAAAGAAAGCTTCGGCCTCGCGTCCAATTCTGGATTGAGCGTTTCCAATGTTCTTCCTCCGATTTCTTTCTTAGCGATAATTCTGATGATTTCTGATAGACTAGCGATAAGAAACTGTACTACACAGCAATCTATCATGCCACGGGTCATAAGGAGGCCTGACTTGCCGTTCTTCCTGAACACTGGGAAAGGCGTGTGTGGCTGTGTGCTGGTAGCGCAGCTCGACTCGTCTTTGGTCCTCTGTCTTTGTTTAAATCCTGGATTTGGCAGCCCGCCACGCTGGAAAGATGTGTGAATTCAACGGAGCACATCACAGTCATCTTTGGAAAAGCTCAAAGTCAGCACGTGATCAAACACGGAATGAATACTATTAAAAGGCAACGGCTGGTCCCCAAAAAGCATTTTCCAAGTCTTAATGCACATTAAAGTACTGAAATAGTTTACTAATAGTGAAATACGCATATTTTATAATTTTCATAACTTACAAAATTGAAAAAAAACTTACATTCTGCAGTTTGCAGATTTTGACGCTTTTAAGCAATCAGGAACGCCCACTTTAAGTATAAGTGACAGCCTAGTCTACCCTGCGGTGCCTACAACTTGCACCAAAGTTAAAAGGGGGACTAGACTGCCCCTTTAACACAGCCTACAGTCTTTATGGTTTAAATATTGCCCAGATCAGTCTCACTAAAGACATTTCTTTCTGAAAGCTCTATGTTTATGGTATTAGCACTCCTTACTCCAGACTACATGGGCCGAATGCTTCTTATCTGCCAACACATTCTATACTTCTATCCAAGTCTGTTGGATGAACACACCAAAGTCTTGCTTTACTGCATTGTCGCAAAACAGCCAATCTCTGTGTCGAATTAAAATAGGGGGACAATTTATATTTTGTGAGGGCGGATGCTGGGAGGTATGCGAAAAATATATATTTGTATGATCCACATTTGCTAAATCTTAGGTCAGTGTAGTGGAAGAAGCACATAACCTTTACAAATGGCCTGATCACAAGCCATGGCATGGAAAAGGGTTAAAAAAAATTGGCTAGGGGAATTTTTTAGAATAACACAAACTGTGCTCAAGAGTATAGTTCTATCTAAAGCTATGAATTTCAGTTTTGAAAAAAAATAATGCGTTAGCCTTTTTTTGCGGACTGTCTTTTTAAATAATCATTCCATCATGTTTAGGTCACAAGGTAACTATAGTAATAGTAGGTTAGTGAGAAATCAAGAACTAGGACACTTACTTTTCTCTAATGTCTGCTTATTAGGCCAATGGTCCAAGAGAGGCATTAGAAAAGGTTTATCTGTTAGATGGACCAATAAGGAGAGTCTGTCGGTGACAGGACACGCCCACTTTAAAAGATTCCAGGAAACAAGTCTCCTGCTGCTTAGCTTCAAATACTTCTAAATAGACCTTGAATGTTGACGGTGCATATAATGGCACTTATGAAATGGAATATAAACAAAATACATAATGGGGGATACATGGATGGAAACTGAATGTAGAATGAACAAAAATTCTTAGCCCATGTCTAGCTTTTAAAGTGACGGTTGCCCCTTTTTAAAAAATGTATTTCACCGATTAGAGCTGCAATGACTAATCAAGCTAATTTGCGAATTCAGTTACAAATATTTGATGGAATTTTAATATTAATTTATAGAATAGTCAGAACGCATCAACCATTCTACATAACCATCCTTAAAGGGACTGTCTAGTGCCCAAAATGCAGCCTCCAAATGTTAATGCATATTAATGTGCGTTCAAAGTACATTAAAATGCATGCCTTACATTTTGAATAGCTTAAACTATAAAGTACTTACAGCTGAAATTGTGAAATTACAGCAGTTGGCAAGAAACCAGGACTGCCCACACTAGCTGAGTAAAAAGTCAATTCCCTTTTTTTTTTTTTTTGTTACAGGAACCAGTGAGAATAATGCCATCCAAATGAATGGAATTTTGCCGTCTCTCTAGTTATGTCATGAGACAATGTGTTGCACTTCTAAGAGATCCTACTGTGTACAAGAGCAAGGTCACTCAGAGTCCACATAATGTATTCAATTCAAAGGGCACATGAAGTGACTAAATGGAATAAAACTTTATATCCTCAGTGTCTATATAATAAGTGCTGCCACACCTGTAGTAAACATGCAGAGTAATCACTGGGGAGGGCTTAAGTCAAATAATAAAAATGTGATTTATGCAGAATGCCTGCATCAAATCACACTGGGGGAAAAAGCCTGTGCATTATACAAGCAGTAACCTTCATCTTACACCAAAATTTGTTTGGGCACTAGACTGTCCCTTTAACGTTGAACATTCAAAATTATTTGAAGCAGCCCTGGTATTTGGGACATGATGGGGTTAATCCATAGGCACGCAAATACATGTGCATACACTGCGTAACTGTGTGCATGTAGCTTTGTTTTGTTTCTTGAATTGCATAGTGGGACTTAGTATTTTTATCTAGGTTGTACAGTAAGCAACAAAACCCTGAACACAGGATCGCTCTCGGACAGATTTACATTTTGCTCTAACGGATGGTGATTAAGGATTCGTCGTTTTAGACATCCCATAATTGGAGATGTTGGGCAGCTAATAAGGCTGATAGGATTGCCATATTTTTAACCAAGTTGTGTTGAACAGTGATGAAGACGGACACATTTCCTATAGCGATAGTGGGACAGGGGGCCTCTGGGAAACCATGTTTGTGTAAAAACGATTGACTGATTCCTCTCCAGGGTTATATCATTTACATAAGGTTTCATTAACGGTTTGTCCATTTCCACAGCAATATCTATAGTGCCAGACGAATTGGAAGGATCGTAACGGTGATTGTGAGTTATGCAGAGAACAGGAGTTTGTTTTCCAGGATTTTATTACAATGATCAACATAAATAAATGTGTGACAACGGTCACCCTATTATATTCATATAATCCTTTAAATACTTGAGAAAAATAAATATATATATGAACAAATGCTTATTGACGCAAAAGGGGACAACTTATGAATCAAAGCTGTTCAATTGATCAATATTATCAATTAAATTAATAGTAACTGCCCAAGGGTTTTAACTGGGGTAAGAAGAGAACACACGAGCAAATGTTTGGTGACCTAAACGAATCTATGCAAATCCCTGTAAGACACCTTTTTTAATGTAATTTAACTTATTTTTCTGTCTCCGATGCAGTGAGCGTCCCTTTGAATTTCCATGGAAGACCACCGATTGGCTCCCTGGATATGATACAAACTCTTGTTGGGGGGGGGGGTTTCTGCTTGATCTAAGGATGTTACAGTGGGCACGATCAATCCCCGGGAGAATGATAGGTTTTCAAGTAAAGATTTGCAATTTTTTTTGGGGGGGGGGGGGGGGGTTTCGAACCTATAGTGATCTTTTAAAATCCTCAACAATTTACAAGATTAACCCCCATATAATCCATTATCAACGGGCCATTAGTCATCATTTGAAATGATCTAGTAAACCAGTGTTTACTCTTGTATTTAGTCCCAGGTAGGATAGCCAAGGAGACGGTTCATTTTATAGTAGCCACCACACACACACACACACACACACGCTGATAATCTACGACATGTCCCGTTACGGGACGTCTGCCAGATGTCCCATCGCACAGCTCGGGCTGAGTTATTGTACAAGACAAAACATATTAGCAGTGCTCTTTCAACTGTAAAACGCTCATAACAGAAAGAAAGGCTCGCTCGAACACAGACACTGATCCCATCTGACAGACGCTGGGCGTTGCCACACAGTCCCTCGTTAATTCCCTGGCACAGGCCCCCAAAAAATACAGGGAATCCCCTCTGAAATTAGGCTCCACTGTGAGACTCAGTGCCTCAATCCATATGGTACCAATCCCATTAACACACTCTTCTCAGGGATGCTCTTCCTCGGGAGACAAAAAAAACAAACAAACACAAATAAGGAGATTGCTAAAAAAAAAAATAAAAAACACAAAAAAACCTCAATTGTGAGACAAATTCCTACAAATTTGTCTCACAACAGCAGTAACATTCCACTGGTTTCACTGGCGATTGCTCCACCTTTGGAACTGATGTTTCTAAACAATTTCTATAATTGTTCACTGATTATTATTTTCATTTAACAAATCTTCAAGGATTTTAGCTGTAATTTAGCTGTAATTGTTACAAGTTTTTTATTTTTTATTTTTTTTTTAATACATTTGTGTTGAGAACTGAACATTTTGGGAAAAATAGTAAAGAAGGAGTGAATATAAAACACCAACTAAAAAGGTGTTGGCAGCAGCCAATCAGAACCCGGGGACTTCCTCGGTTCAGTTGATTGGCTCGGAGCTTTCCATTTTTCCAGGGGATGGGAAATAAACTGTCTTATGATGCAGAGGGCCCGAGGAAAAACAAAGTGAAGTGCAAGAAAATATGTTATTCAAACCACTGATCAGATTTATTGACAAAAAAATAAATAATTTTTAAGACGACTGTCGGCAAAAAAATAAGTTCTGTTTAACTGAAAGATTGCATCAAGTGTAGACATTTTAAATAGAATATACAAAAACAAAGAAAGAAAAGAAGAAAAAAAAAAACACCTTACGGAGACCTCTTTGTTCGTATAGATCTATCAGGGGGGAAATTTGGTTCAGAATTTTGGTTCAAATAAAGACCTATCTGACCCAAAATGTGTGCCACTTGATAGAGCTATAGAAGCCAAGGGCTCAGTAAGGTGCTTTATTTATATTCATTCATTGAAGACTTTCTATTTAAAATGCTTACATTTCATGCCATCTTTCAGTTAAACAGAATTTTTTTTTTGGCCAACAGTTCTCTTTTAAAGTGCAAAGACAGATCCATCAGCCAATTAAATGGACACCATTTAAAGTGCATCGGCAATGTTAAAAAATATATAAAGTATCACAGCTTTTAGCAGATGTACAGGACTGTATGTAGAGTAACAAGACCGAAAGTGTCGGGATGAATGGAAAAAGGAGCAATAAGCATTGTAACAAATGGAAAAATGGAAAGTCTGCACAGCCACAGCAGACAGGGGATGAGAATTCGGTTGGAGTGAGGTAGTGGTAAACTGTATAGGTAAAAGCGGAATTAATACTTAATATTTTGACCCTGCGCATTATACAACGACAACAAACAAAAACAACAGTCCTTTTATTCTTTTTAAGGGGACTGAAAAATAGAGGTGATAAAAGGTAGGTAGTATCCTGCATATTACATCAGCTGTGGCCTGATATGCAAATTACACATTATCCATTGAAAAGCAGTCAATTTGCATACCGTGCCACACGTGATGTCATAAGCAGGAGACTCCACTGACACACTTAAAACCCATTTTTCTCCTAATTTAGGCATTTGCTGGCAGTTTTGCTAATACAATGTATAGATCATTTTCAATCATTTTTTATGTTCTACTAGGGTTTCCACCCTTTCTTCAGAAAAATACCGGCTTTGGTACTGTCTCCATAGACTTAACATTGGCCTGATGCCAATTTTTTACCGGCCTGATGGTAAAATACCGGCCAGGCGGAAACCCTATGCTCTACATGCACAGTAAAAACAATGTTTAGGTGATATAGTCCTTTTAATATGGCCCAATATACAGGATATGTTTATTTGTAAGGGTAGAGAGCTCCATGCACAATGTCACATGTAACATGGATAACAAAACACATCAGTATTACATTTTATTAAAGGGACTAAGAAAGTAAAGATTCTAAAATATCTACACATTACGGTATATTAGCAGAATTACAAGCGAAGGCGCATATTGAGAAAAGTGTATTTTAAATGTGTCTGTGGTGAGACCTGTTTATGACCTCACCACATAGCATGACATGCAAACAACACATTTCCCACTGGAAAGTAGACATTTTTATATAAAATCGAGCCACAAGGTGAGGTCATAAACATGAGACAACAGAAATGTAACCGTTTGCGACAGTGGACGTGTCAGGCACGTCCTGCGTTGAATCAAGCGGTTTTCACAATCTACGATCGCGAAAACCGCTTTAACGGTGCTGGTCTATTGCCTCCATGTCGAGGCAATAGCCAGCACCAAAATTTCCTCCCTGGGGCACCCACGATGACCCCACGGAGCGATCGTGGGCACCATATTGACGGATGCTCCGTCAATATGGCTAGGCCACTTGTGTTCTGAGCTCTTAATATGCTGCTTGACTGCCCCTAGAGGCAGCAACCAGCACAGCAATGTTAAAAAAAAAAAAAAAGAAAGATTTGATTAGCTTAAAACTAGTAATATAGTAAGATTAGCCTATAGGGTTAAAATTCAATATTTTTTGGCATAAGGGATACGGTTAAAATTAAATTAAAATATATTAAGGGATAGCATAAGGATTAGAGTTGGGGTTAAATTTCGTGCTAGGGTTAAATTTAGGGTTCGGGTTGGGGTTAAAAAGGTCAATATAGGAAAAAAACATAACTCGCAAAAAAATACCGTACAATATGGAAACATGCATATTTCTGAACTCGGGACAACATTTAGAAACTATTTAGACGGGTACTTTTTTAATGATTGTATTTGTGTAAATTATATTTTAGGTAAGTTAGAAAAAGTGTTTTTTTTTTTAATTTTTCCTCATATTTTATGATTTTTTTTGTAGTAAATTATAAGATATGATGAACACAGTGGCATCTAATGAAAGCCCTTCTTATGACGATAAAAACAAAATATAATTTGCGTGGGTACAGTATGTGAGAAAGAAGAAAATTACAGCTAACCACAAACACCCCAGAAATGTCAAAACAGCCATTGTCACCAAGGGAAAGTCAAGGTCAAAATATCTTGTCAGTAAGGGGTTAAAGCACATTTCTCCTAATTTATGCATTTGTTTACATTCATGATAGAGACAAAGATGACAGCGCATCTTTAACAAACATTTAAAGAATGTAGCCCTACATATTTTTAAAAAATGCCAACCTGAAGTTTGCCTTTTTTTGTTTATTTTTTTGTTGTTTTTACGCAGGATTTGAGAAAACCCATCTCATTAACATACAAACTATTTATTTCTCTTCCACATAAAAACAGGAAGCAAAGTGTCCTGAATCTGCATTTGCTCATGCAAGCCCAGGATTGTAGTTTTGGTAAAAGTTAAGTAATCACAGTTATTTTGTTAGAGAGGAGGATTGGCCATTCACTTCCTTATGTACTCATCCGCAAACACTTTAGGTTGACTCCAGGCAGGCGGCACAGGATTTTTACTTTTCGCTTCTATGGGTGCAGTAAAAGGCTTAAAAAAATTTTTTTTTTTTTTAAATATTCAGTGCCACTAAGTTCTAAAGTCGACGCACACAGCGCCAAATACAGGCGCCATCGCCCCCATGTATAAAATCAGACTCCCAAAAGATTTGGCGGGTCTGCATCACTTGCACCTATTTGACACTTTGCGCCCGCGCTGGCGTTCATTGCCCTGGCGCAGGCGATGTATGAAAGATCAGGAGATGAAAATTAGTGTGGGAAAATCTCCATGAAATACTGTTTCTGGCGGAGGACCTTCTTCCGCTCTGAAGAGTGTCGGGGGATCTATAAAAAGGTGCAATCAGTGTTCTAAATAACAAACGCTGATTAAGCCATATTTTTATTTTCCCCACTTCCCGGCACTCTTCAGTGCAGGAGTTTTAATACATGTTCCCCCATTGTAGCCTTTACTTGGCCCTCATGACTTAAATAACACTTTGACCCCTGACTGCAAGAGTGACCTCCACAACTCTGACCCTTGTCGTCATCGTCGCCCCCCCCCCCCCCCCTCGCATCTGTAGGTGGGGGGCACCTACACATGCTTGATCTCATTTAATAAATTTACTACAAAGTGAGGACTTGCTATCTGATTATTTCATAAAGTTTTCTACACCATATATCAATTAGTGTCTGGCAAATTGATTTTTTCTATACTGTATCAAATGCTGTATTAATTGCAGGGGGAGATTTAAAAAAGAAAAAAATACAAAAAGAAAAAATGTTAATGACACTGTCCCTTGGAAGACAATCCTCACTTCTAAAGGATTGGTCCAAGAATGTAATAAGAATTACAAGATGAAAAGCTTTGGCAAAGGACACTAAACCCTTCCAACTCGTCAGGATAAATTGTTTACAAACAAGCTATAATGCTATTCTTTGCAGATTTTGGGTGTGAACTCTTCAAAAAAAATAAATAAAAAAAATAAAAAAAGAAATAAAAAATATAATGACACTAGAAAGGCAGTTCATTGGCCTATAAAAAAAGTTTTATTTACATTTTTATATATTTAAAACTTTTATATATTCCAAATAAAAACAAGGATGGTCCCGAAGAGCATGTTTAGAAAGACACAGCAGAAACTAGAAATATAATTGTACCATCTGCTACCGTTTAATAATAAGTAAATCAGAGGGAGGGGCTGGGGGGGGGGGGACATTATGTAAGTTTGGACCTGGGACATGGACTAACTTGCAAGAAAACAATCTGAATATTAAAAAACCAGAAAGCACATGACAAGCAGATAGCCAGCTTATTGCAAAACATGCAATACTTAATATTCTTAAAATATAATTAGCCATTATATGCATGTAAATATTTTTTTATTTACAGGGATATATACTATAATTTTCCTAAACTTTTTAATTGTTTTACACATAACTCTATGTCTACTAAAATGAAGTTGTCTGGGTCCTGCATGGGTAAGCTTGGCTTGCCAGTGACATAACTGGAGATCCTGAAGGCTTCCTGCTTTGGTTGGCACCTTGTCTGTGTACACAAGTCAGGTGACCCACCCTGGATATGACCTCAACAGGATTAAAGGTGAAAGGTCAGCGACCAGCACTGGCACAACTATGGTGAAAAGTAGTGTGCTGTATTGTATATACTCTCTTGTTCAAGTCAATATTCCTTCCTTTTATCGAAGAATAAATACGATTGGCTTGAAAACAATCTAGGAAAAGACAGATAATTGTAGATAAGAGTCGGCCAGCTTGATTACTCTTTCCATTTACTATGATGAAACAGCTAGAATAGTTTGTTTTTTGGGATATGTAAACCCCCTTTTGTAAAGCTTATTGAGGGGGAGGATTAATATAAAAAAAATATATATTTAAAAATCATAAGGTTAAAGAGACATGAAAATCAAATGTAAATGTTATCATCCTAAGCGAAAGCAGATAATACGGTAATATGCAAGTTTACACACACACACACACACACACACACACACACACACACACACACACACACATACCACCAATGCTTATAGCCTAACTCCATTAACATTGTACTAAACCTATATTAAAAATAAATCCCACCCCAACCCCCAAAAAATCCATTAGTAAACTGCTTTTAATTATTACAACTTTATGTTTTTTTTAAATTTACAAATATATATATGGTTATAGAACACACAAAAAAAAAAAAAAACTATATTTATCTTATTACACTAAAAAAAACAACAACAACAAAACACAAAGTCTAGATCTATCCTAAAACAGTGATACATTGTAAATGGTTATGTTGATTTAAGCTTGAATCCATCATTGAAGAAGCTTTACCATAAAATGTGCAGTTTATGTACATCACAAGAAGTAAAAAAAAATCCAGTGGCACTGGCCTGCAGTAAACACAACATGCATCTTTGTAGATATACGTGGGTTTAGCTCTGCCTCTCAGATGAGGCAGAGTTAGACCTTTTTTTACATGCCACCAACAGACAGGACCGAGCAAGATAAACTGGCATGTAACTTAAAAAACACACATGCTAGGTTATCCACATACTAGGACCAATGGACTTTTCACTGGGCTTCTATATTAGAAGCAAAAGGTTTAAAAAAAAGTTTACTGGCTATTTAAAATAAAAAAAATAAACATGTCTCTGCTAAGCTTGTACCTGTCAGCAATGGTTGAGAAAGTGACCTTTGACCTTCAGCGCAAAGGTGAAGTGTTCAAAAAAAATAAATAAAAAAAAAAGCAGTAAAACAAAAAAAGGTTTATCAATCGATTCATTAAAATACACAGAAAAGTAAATACAATATGAATGTGTGTGAGATCAGCCAGTGAGCTAAACCATCAAAATAGCTGGAGTGCCTTTCAAGCTTATCCTGTGAAAAATGTTAAATAAATATATATATTGCTTCCCTTAGGATAGTCTTCCGAATGGTAGCCTTTTGCGCAGAAACAGAAAACAATTAACATTTTATTTTCAATGTTAGTCATTTGTAAACGTTTGCATACCTACAAGAGTCAAATGAAAGACATGGCTTCAAAATCTGTCCTCGCAGAAGACTTTGCCTCCTGTTTACCTATCCCTTTCGGTAGCAAACCCAGCTACACAAACCAGACCCCCCCCCCCCCCTGAAGACAAATGATTACAAATATTTCCCATTGCACAGTAATCTATGGAAAGCATGTAAAATGAATAGAAATCAATACACCGGTCTTCAAAGCAGCTGTAAGAGAGTGCACGGTCTGTGCAGGTAGGCCTTTCTTTGTAGTTCTCATTGCTGTGGCTTGGAAAGAGTTAACCGTATCTCCCCGATTTATGTGTCACATGGACCAGGTTTGGTAGGTCCTGTGTGATCTCTGCGTGACGGGGACCAGACGCATTAGTCTTCTGCTGACACGTCGTATTGCATGCAGCACCATGACGAACCTTGACGCATGTGAGAATACAAATCACTTGGCTGTGAATCGGGAAGGTACCAAAAGGTGACAATAAGATGAGAGCTGCACCCGAGACCCAATAGAATCCAAGGAGCTGGACCCACCCTACTAGACCGACCACCCCCCCCCCATTCTCCTGCAGAAAGTCTGGGGTATGTACCCTACGATTTAAGGCTAGAGATTGCTATAAGTAAAAAGGGTTCAAGCTAATCCCACCCAGCATACATCTGCACAGCGCAACCCCTACGCGTTTGTGTAATGTGCGATCAACATCTATTAAAACATCAATTCAGTGGCAGAGAGAGAAAAAAAATCAGTGGCTTTCAAAGTACCGTCAGGCCACTGATACCATACCGCTACTATATGCATCACTTACTGTAATGACCCCACGCATTCTATAAACATGGGTGGATTTGATCATACATGTCCTAAAAAATAAATAATAGTAATAACACATTCTATAAACAAGTCTGCATGATCCAGGTTCATATAGCCACAGTGGCTGTGGATCATTGACAGACAGTTTAGATTCATTAATAAATTGGATAGATAAAAAGGTCCCTATACACAACATCTCATATGTATTGACAGAGTAAGTACGCTGTGTCTTATAATGCCAGCTTCACCAGCATTACAACTGTAAAAAAAAGAAAATACTCAAAAATGGCAAAACAAAAACAAGCAGTCAAAAAAAAAAACACACAAAAAAAGTTGTAAAAGCATCACACATTAAACATCACATACAATCTTTAGTTAAACAAAAAGTTGAAAAGCAATCTGTGTTTGAATAGGGGATGCTGTAAGGGTCTCTCTTTAATGGGGCACAGATATCTAAATCAAAGAATCAGCTGCTACATTCCTGTCAATTGTATCCACAGCTGACAAACTGCCTTACTGTAAAGACAATGGTGAAATAAGTGAACCAAGAAAGCGCACAGTCCATACTTTAAATATATTATTGGATAACAAAAGCAAGACAGTGCCAAAAAAAAGGGGGGGAGGCTAAAGCACAGGATCCCAGTGACAGAATCATAAACAACTGTTCCAAAATGAAGAAAGGACTGGGAAACCATTGTGGGCAGTATGCAGGATCATCTGGCACAAGAGGTTAGGATGGGAGAGAAATATATTTATATAAATCACATGGGAGATGTTGAGGCCTAGGATTTCCAGCCATGCAATGCCCATCCCTAGGAAGGACCCATCTGGGTCATTATGCAGGAAGACAAGCTTCTGTACACCCAATTTACAAGGGGGGGGGGGGGGGGCTCAGAGTCTATGGATGAAAATAGCAAACACCCCATTTCCAAAGACAAAGGGGGGGGATCTGCTCTTGGAGGGTGGGAGGGAGATGTTGACATTAGACAGGCAGCTATCCATTGCAACACAGGTGGGAATACAGTATATTTCTAGGTCAAATATACCACCCTTGCTGCAGCTAACACCCCCCATTTTAATAAACTATAGAGAGGTGATCTCTTTTTTGGGGAGGATGGGGGGGGGAGGATTGACATCAGCAAAAAGATACAAGAGTCTCTCCCCCCCCCCCAAAAAAAAAAATCACTGCGGGAATACTATATAGATCCACTATACTATATATACTATATGCCCTACATGGGGTAAACACACAGAAACCAGCACCTCCCTTGCCCATCACTCTCTGCTCCAAGTTCCTCATTCCAGAATCCAAGCTTTGGCACTCCTGCTGCTGCAGACTACACTTACCATGGTGCTCAGCCTCTTGGCTGGCTGAGCATCATGGGGACTGATGGAGTGCCAGGGCTTGGCAATCACTGTGCTGGATACTTTGTATCAGAATGTTTCATCTGCCCTGAGGGGTGGGGGAGAGAGGGGGGGGGGGGGTGAGAGACAGCACAAGTGCAGGGGATGCTCCAGCAGCTGCTTACCTTGCCTGTGCTGGCTGAAATCCCACTGTGTGGTCGCCCAGGAGGCCAGTGAGTGCCCAGACCACCCTGCCTATAGTATGTCCAGTGCTGGGAGCCTCATGAGTCCCGGAAGAGAGCGGCCTCCTGCTCAGGGGGGTATTGGGGGGGGGGGAGAGAGCCAAGCTGACACAAGCAGGGAGAGAATGCAGGAATGTGACGTCAAAACCCCGCCCCTTGCCCGCACCACGTGTATCAGTCAAAAGGAACCGGCTGTCCCGCGAGGCATGACGGGAAGTGTAGTGTTTGGGAGGGTTGTGGGTTCTGTGTACATTTATTATGAAGATCTACGGGCCAGCTTAAATGTAATAGAAGAATAAACAAATAAGAAAGCTGTTCATGCTATTAGCAAAAAAAAGGGAAGTATATATTTAAATCACATGCCTTTAGTATTGCATGTTGTATTATTCAAAAAGATACAACAAACACATAACATGGCCATACAGATACATTATTACAGAGTATTTATATTATACCAGGGATACCCAGACAGATACATTATTACAGAGTATTTATATTATACCAGGGATACCCATACAGATACATTATTACAGAGTATTTATATTATACCAGGGATACCCAGACAGATACATTATTACAGAGTATTTATATTATACCAGGGATACCCATACAGATACATTATTACAGAGTATTTATATTATACCAGGGATACCCAGACAGATACATTATTACAGAGTATTTATATTATACCAGGGATACCCAGACAGATACATTATTACAGAGTATTTATATTATACCAGGGATACCCATACAGATACATTATTACAGAGTATTTATATTATACCAGGGATACCCAGACAGATACATTATTACAGAGTATTTATATTATACCAGGGATACCCATACAGATACATTATTACAGAGTATTTATATTATACCAGGGATACCCAGACAGATACATTATTACAGAGTATTTATATTATACCAGGGATACCCATACAGATACATTATTACAGAGTATTTATATTATACCAGGGATACCCAGACAGATACATTATTACAGAGTATTTATATTATACCAGGGATACCCATACAGATACATTATTACAGAGTATTTATATTATACCAGGGATACCCAGACAGATACATTATTACAGAGTATTTATATTATACCAGGGATACCCAGACAGATACATTATTACAGAGTATTTATATTATAATTATACCAGGGATACCCAGACAGATACATTATTACAGAGTATTTATATTATACCAGGGATACCCAGACAGATACATTATTACAGAGTATTTATATTATACCAGGGATACCCATACAGATACATTATTACAGAGTATTTATATTATACCAGGGATACCCATACAGATACATTATTACAGAGTATTTATATTATACCAGGGATACCCATACAGATACATTATTACAGAGTATTTATATTATACCAGGGATACCCAGACAGATACATTATTACAGAGTATTTATATTATACCAGGGATACCCATACAGATACATTATTACAGAGTATTTATATTATACCAGGGATACCCATACAGATACATTATTACAGAGTATTTATATTATACCAGGGATACCCATACAGATACATTATTACAGAGTATTTATATTATACCAGGGATACCCATACAGATACATTATTACAGAGTATTTATATTATACCAGGGATACCCATACAGATACATTATTACAGAGTATTTATATTATACCAGGGATACCCAGACAGATACATTATTACAGAGTATTTATATTATACCAGGGATACCCAGACAGATACATTATTACAGAGTATTTATATTATAATTATACCAGGGATACCCAGACAGATACATTATTACAGAGTATTTATATTATAATTATACCAGGGATACCCAGACAGATACATTATTACAGAGTATTTATATTATACCAGGGATACCCAGACAGATACATTATTACAGAGTATTTATATTATACCAGGGATACCCATACAGATACATTATTACAGAGTATTTATATTATACCAGGGATACCCAGACAGATACATTATTACAGAGTATTTATATTATACCAGGGATACCCATACAGATACATTATTACAGAGTATTTATATTATACCAGGGATACCCAGACAGATACATTATTACAGAGTATTTATATTATAATTATACCAGGGATACCCAGACAGATACATTATTACAGAGTATTTATATTATACCAGGGATACCCAGACAGATACATTATTACAGAGTATTTATATTATACCAGGGATACCCATACAGATACATTATTACAGAGTATTTATATTATACCAGGGATACCCAGACAGATACATTATTACAGAGTATTTATATTATACCAGGGATACCCATACAGATACATTATTACAGAGTATTTATATTATACCAGGGATACCCAGACAGATACATTATTACTGAGTATTTATATTATAATTATACCAGGGATACCCAGACAGATACATTATTACAGAGTATTTATATTATAATTATACCAGGGATACCCAGACAGATACATTATTACAGAGTATTTATATTATAATTATACCAGGGATACCCAGACAGATACATTATTACAGAGTATACCAGGGATACCCAGACAGATACATTATTACAGAGTATACCAGGGATACCCAGACAGATACATTATTACAGAGTATACCAGGGATACCCATACAGATACATTATTACAGAGTATTTATATTATACCAGGGATACCCATACAGATACATTATTACAGAGTATTTATATTATACCAGGGATACCCATACAGATACATTATTACAGAGTATTTATATTATACCAGGGATACCCATACAGATACATTATTACAGAGTATTTATATTATACCAGGGATACCCATACAGATACATTATTACAAAGTATTTATATTATACCAGGGATACCCAGACAGATACATTATTACAGAGTATACCAGGGATACCCAGACAGATACATTATTACAGAGTATACCAGGGATACCCAGACAGATACATTATTACAGAGTATACCAGGGATACCCAGACAGATACATTATTACAGAGTATACCAGGGATACCCATACAGATACATTATTACAGAGTATTTATATTATACCAGGGATACCCATACAGATACATTATTACAGAGTATTTATATTATACCAGGGATACCCATACAGATACATTATTACAGAGTATTTATATTATACCAGGGATACCCATACAGATACATTATTACAGAGTATTTATATTATACCAGGGATACCCATACAGATACATTATTACAAAGTATTTATATTATACCAGGGATACCCAGACAGATACATTATTACAGAGTATACCAGGGATACCCAGACAGATACATTATTACAGAGTATTTATATTATACCAGGGATACCCAGACAGATACATTATTACAGAGTATTTATATTATAATTATACCAGGGATACCCAGACAGATACATTATTACAGAGTATTTATATTATAATTATACCAGGGATACCCAGACAGATACATTATTACAGAGTATACCAGGGATACCCAGACAGATACATTATTACAGAGTATTTATATTATAATTATACCAGGGATACCCAGACAGATACATTATTACAGAGTATACCAGGGATACCCAGACAGATACATTATTACAGAGTATACCAGGGATACCCAGACATATACATTATCACAGAGTATACCAGGGATACCCAGACAGATACATTATTACAGAGTATACCAGGGATACCCAGACAGATACATTATTACTGAGTATACCAGGGATACCCAGACAGATACATTATTACTGAGTATATATAATAATTATACCAGGGATACCCAGACAGATACATTATTACAGAGTATACCAGGGATACCCAGACAGATACATTATTACAGAGTATATATAATAATTATACCAGGGATACCCAGACAGATACATTATTACAGAGTATACCAGGGATACCCAGACAGATACATTATTACAGAGTATACCAGGGATACCCAGACAGATACATTATTATAGAGTATACCAGGGATACCCAGACAGATACATTATTACAGAGTATGTATAATAATTATACCAGGGATACCCAGACAGATACATTATTACAGAGTATACCAGGGATTCCCAGACAGATACATTATTACAGAGTATACCAGGGATACCCAGACAGATACATTATTACAGAGTATACCAGGGATACCCAGACAGATACATTATTACAGAGTATACCAGGGATACCCAGACAGATACATTATTACAGAGTATATCAGGGATACCCAGACAGATACATTATCACAGAGTATACCAGGGATACCCAGACAGATACAGTATTACAGAGTATACCAGGGATACCCAGACAGATACATTGTTACAGAGTATACCAGGGATACCCAGACAGATACATTATCACAGAGCATTTATATTACACCAGGGAAACCCAGACAGATACATTATCACAGAGTATTTATATAATAATTATACCAGGGATACCCATACATATCCATTATTACAGAGTATTTGTATTATACCAGGGATACCCAGACAGATACATTATTACAGAATATGCATATTATACCAGGGCTACCCAGAGATATACATTATAACAGAGAATATTTATATTATACCAGGGATACCCAGCCAGATACATTATCACAGAGTATTTATATTATACCAGCGATACCCAGACAGATACTTTATCACATAGTATGTATATTATACCATTGATACCTAGACAGATACATTATCACAGAGTATTTATATTATACCAGGGATACCCAGATAGATGCATTATCATAGAGTATTTATATTATACCAGGGATACCCAGACAGATACATTATAACAGAGAATATTTATGTTATATGAGGGATACCCAGACAGATACATTATTACAGATTATGTATATTATACCAGGGATACCCAGATAGATGCATTATTACAGAGTATACCAGGGATACCCAGACAGATACAGTATTACAGAGTATACCAGGGATGCCCAGACAGATACATTATCACAGAGCATTTATATTACACCAGGGATACCCAGACAGATACATTATTACACAATATGTATATTATACCAGGTATACCCAGACAGATACATAATTACAGAGTATGTATATTATACCAGGGATGCCCAGACAGATACATTATCACAGAGCATTTATATTACACCAGGGATACCCAGACAGATACATTATTACAGCAAATATTTATATTATTCCTGGTATACCCAGACAGATACATTATTAGAAAGTATTTATAATATACCAGGGATACCCAGACAGATACATTATAACAGAGAATATTTATTTTATACCAGGGATATCCAACCAGATTTTATGCTGGGTTATTACCACCCATTACACACACACACAAACACACAGTCACTTACACATTCTCTCTCACAAACACACAGTCACACTGTCTCCCTCACACACATAAATGGTCAAAACTGCTCTTGTCTGCTAATAGAGGGGTTCATTCTCTGAAACTGATCTTGTCTGATAATAGAGGGGTTAATTCTCTGAAACTGCTCCTTTCTGCTAGTAGAAGGGTTAATTCTCTGAAACTGTTCCTGTCTGCTTACTGACAGGTTAATTTTCTGAAACTGCTCAGGTCTGCTAATATAGGGTTAATTCCCTGAAACTGCTCCTGTGTGATAAAGACTGTATGCATATTATAAATATACTATTCAATATGGAATCTACATAGTTCCAAGGCTTCCTAATAAGTTATATAAGACAAAAAAAAGCCCCTGAACTGCAGAAGGTAAAAATGTGATCACCCTAACCCTGTTTCACTTTGCCACACCATCTATCCCAGCAACATTGCACCTCCTAGATGTCCTGGTTTGGGGACAGCAAATACCAGGTATAAAGTATTGATTCACCCTTCGATCTTATTGGAGAAATCACTGGGCACACAAGGGCATACCCCGTTCCATCTGCATAGCAATTGTCTAATTCTGTACAATGTGTTTGCAGAATCACCAGTAAAATGTATATATTAGTAGAAGAATGTGTGTTAAATGTGTCGGTGGTGTCTATTGTCTCTTGTGTCACCTGTTGCTTCAATTAAATTATTTTCAAAGGGAAACATGTAATTTGCATATCGAGCCACAAGACACATGTCATAATGAGACAACAGAAAATTATCATTTTTTTGTTTGGAGGGGAACTTTAACTAGTGCCATAAAGGTCAAAGCTGCCGAAGTTGAGATACAAACAGTCTGTTCTCCATCAGACTGACTCACCATCACAGCAAGACACAATGATACAGACTCTCCCTGGCAAACAGACAGGTTCAGCAGCCATATAACTGGTCTCCAGCATCTACACAGCAAGATACTGAAAGGGTTGTAACACTCCAACTAGGAGCGTCCATAAGATTTACAGGTCACAGCAGCTATCTCTGCCTAGCTGGACACACTGCCAGAAACAATACACACAGGCCTGCCGGACCAGCAATAAATATTATAATAAAGTCATCTATCACATCAAGAACATGAGTGTTCCGACTGTACACACATAGACAGACAGACATAGATATTAAACAGATATACAGACAGACATAGATATTAAACAGATATATAGACAGACATAGATATTAGACAGATATACAGACAGACATAGCTATTAAACAGATATACAGACAGACATAGATATTAAACAGATATACAGACAGACATAGATATTAGACAGATATACAGACAGACATAGCTATTAAACAGATATACAGACAGACATAGATATTAGACAGATATACAGACAGACATAGATATTAGACAGATATATAGACAGACATAGCTATTAAACAGATATACAGACAGACATAGATATTAAACAGATATACAGACAGACATAGATATTAGACAGATATACAGACAGACATAGCTATTAAACAGATATACAGACAGACATAGATATTGGACAGATATACAGACAGACATAGATATTAAACAGATATACATACAGACATAGACATTAGACAGATATACAGACAGACATAGATATTAAACAGATATACTGACAGACATAGATATTAGACAGATATACAGACAGACATAGATATTAGACAGACATAGATAGGTATTAGACAGATACACAGACAGTCACAGATAGACAGACAAACATAGATATATATTAGATAGATAGACAGACAGACAGACAGACAGACAGACAGAAAGACAGATAGATGATAGATAGATAGATAGATAGATAGATAGATAGACATAAATAGTAGACAGACAAACATAGATACATATTAAATAGACAGACAGCCACAGATATATATTAGATAGACAGACAGACAAACATAGATAGATAGATAGATATTAAATAGACAGACAGATAGATAGATGTAGATATACAATATGCAGTTAGATGATAGATAGACTGATAGATATAGACAGATAGAAAGGCACAGATAGCCATTAGATAGACAGATAGACAGATAAACTGATCAATATAGACAGATAGAGAGATATTTGATAGACAGACAGACAGACAGAGATTTTAGATAGATGCAAGTTTATCATATACAAATAGATGAGATTGATAGATAGAAAGATACAAAGACAGACCAATGCATCCTTATCATCCAATGGCATCATTAAAAGAAATAATACATTTTGTATAGTTTGGAAGAAAGAGGAGACAGAGGGGATACGATCAAAACATTTAAGTTTGATCATATGTTTAAAAATAAGAAAAACTACTACTAAGAGGACATAGTCTTAAATTAGAGGGGCAAAGCTGTAAAAGTAATATCAGGAAGTATTACTTTACTGAGAGGGTAGTGGATGTATGGAATAGCCTTCCAGCAGAGCATGCATGGGATAGGCATTAGACTATCTTAGATATAAGATATTGTTAGATGGGCCAAATGGTTCTTATCTGCCGACACATTCTATGTTTCTATCAATAAATCAATCTTTTATCTGAAGTATTGAACTTGACTGGTGCGTCTTTTTTTAAGTCTGTAAACTTTGTAACTTAAAAGGACATTTTTTTCTATTATCTAATACAGTATATTGTATCTATATATATATATTTATATATATAGTAATATATTTATATATAGTATCTTTTACTAAATTACTATATTATATTAAAAATAGTATAGAGCAGTATAAATGATATATTCAAATAATACTGTCACAAAATGGATTTGAAGATCCACTGTGACGGGGGTTCTTGGAGGGCCCTGGGGGGCCAGAAGACTGCATGTGGACTGTCTGTTGATATATTAGTTTGGGGTTACACACTTTGAGGCCACCAGTGGACCCCTGTTTTCAACTGGACTTCAAACACAGGCACTCAGGATGTCAGCCAAGATGTGTACCCTTGGGTCCAAACCTTTGTCCCATTTACTGTGTTTCCCCCAGGATAAGATTATATCCTATCCTGCAAACCCCTGTCATTGTGAGGCAGGATTTCCCCTTCGTATGTCTTTATGTTAAACTTTAATCCTGTTATAAGTCCTTTGTCTATCCTGTTTCATCAAGATGTTCAACTGTATATATTCTAGACATGTGAATTCGTTTTCGGACGAATGCATTTTCGTCCATTCGTCCGAAAAACGAAAATGCTAAACTATCAGAAGCCAAATGAACGAATGGTTAATAAACGAAAATCATTCGTCCATTCGTGCTATTGGCATTCTATAAACCTAAATAGAGTCGGTTTATAGAATACCAATAGCATTACATACATTCCATAAACCGACATAATGAACGACTTTCGGTTTATGGAATGCATGTAATGCTATTGCTATTCTATAAACCGAAATAGAGTCCCCATTCATGCAAATAGGTCTATTGACCTATTCGTATGAATGGGGACTCTATTTCGGTTTATAGAAAGCCAATAGAATTACATATATTCCATAAGCCAAAAATCTATAAACCGCACGACATTCGGTTTATAGACTTTCGGTTTATAGAATACATGTAATGCTATTGCTATTCTATAAACCGAACTAGAGTCCCCATTCATAAGAATTTCTTATGAATGGGGACTCTATTTTGGTTTATAGAAAGGCAATAGTATTACATGTATTCCATAAGCCGAAAGTCTATAAACCGAACGACGTTCGGTTTATTGACTTTCGGTTTATAGAATACATGTAATGCTATTGCTGTTCTATAAACCGAAAGTCTATAAACCGAACAGCGCTCGGTTTATAGACTTTCGGCTTATAGAACAGCAATAGCATTACATGTATTCTATAAACCGAAAGAATTTCTTATGAATGGGGACTCTATTTCGGTTTATAGAAAGGCAATAGTATTACATGTATTCCATAAGCCGAAAGTCTATAAACCGAACAACGTTCGGTTTATAGACTTTCGGTTTATAGAATACATGTAATGCTATTGCTGTTTATAGACTTTCGGTTTATGGAATGTGTAGGTCAATTGATTCGTACGAACGAATAAAACGAAACGAAAATAATGAACGAATTTCGTCCGAAACGAATGCAGTAATGAACGAAATTCGTTTTAGACGAAATAAATAAAATTTTCGTCCGAATGGACGAAAACGAAACGGAAATTTTAGTTTTGCACATGTCTAATATATTCTCTGCTTGGTGTATCAATAAACAGTTCTTATTGTTTTACCCAACACGACCGGTCTCGGCCGCCATGTTGGGGAAGTGCTATCAGGGAACCAGTGACTATTGCCAGGTTTGGATATTTGTATTTTCTTGGACCTGAGGAGTGATTTTATGGAACTGATTCCGGTAGGAGCTAGTAGCATCTAGTAGCCCTCCCGTGACACTACCCATCTAGTAGCCCTCCCGTGACACTACCCATCTAGTAGCCCTCCCGTGACAAATACTAAAAGAGAATTTACCAATTCTGTCAATGAGCTCTGTCCCATAATCAGTGGACTGGGGTGAACGGACAGGAGAAGCACGAAAATTAGGCCAATACTAGCTTGCTTACCTTTCCAACTCAGCTATTAAAGAGGTATTAAACCCTGAAATCAGTTCTAACCAAGGAGAAGGTCACTTCTGGCAAATTAAACATGTCTTTCAAATAGTGCTTCAGTTTGTGCAGAAGCAGGTTAGTGCATAGACCTCTAAGGTGCTATCAAAAAGATACTGCTTAATGAAATGATTAGATGAAACAATGTAATCAGTCAAGATATGAATGGCTTTGCTTGGCAGAGTGCAATATATAAATAGATCTAAACAATCAATTAAACAGCAGCTTTGAAAATGTTGTTTTTCTTTTCAATTTGATCAAATCTGACATCTGTGGTGCTCGAAAAACAACTTTACAATATGCTACACGGTGCTTCAAGGACAACTGTTGGCATAAAATAATGTCAGGTTTAAATTAGAAATTGCATCAATCGTCTTATTGAGCTTTGTTTCGCTCTTTCAGGCAGCGGACATGTTGTTTGGAATCTTTGGTCCAAGGAGTCAAATCATCTGACCCGAGATTCTAAACAGCATGTCCGCCCCCTGATAGAGCAGCATAGAGCAAAGAGGGCTCAAAAATATATACCTTATTTGTATACTTTCAAATTAAAGCATTTATATTTAAAATGCCTACACTGGAGGTGACAATTCAATTTAACATGATTTTTTTTAGCTGACAGTTGTCTTTTACATTTATTATTAAAAAATAAATAACGGGTAGTGTCCCTTTAATAGGCATTTCCAGGCCTAGATTAATATGGCTTCTCATTGAATCATAAAGCCTAAAGAAGCTGCTATTATCTTTATTGGATGTGCTTCCATTTATCACATGGATCTCAGCTTGTCTATCACCTGACATCTTCATTACGAGATCCAAACAGAAATTACCCATGATGAACATGAGTTATATTTAGAAACTGTATCAGTTAACTACATTACAGCCAAACAATATTAACCAGCACTATTAACCCCTTAGTGACAAGACATTTTGACCCTGACTTTTCCTTGGTGACAAGGGCTGTTTTTACATTTCTGGGGTGTTTGTGTTTAGCTGTCATTTTTTCTTCTTTCACACAAACTCTACCCAGACAAATTGTATGTTGGCTTTCATTAGATACCATTATGTTCATCATATCTTATAATTTACTACAAAAAAAAAATCATAATATATGATGAAAAAAACAAACAAAAAAAACACTTTTTCCAACTTTGACCTAAAAAAAATAATTTACACAAATACAATCATTAAAATAGTTTCTAAATGTTGTCTCGAGTTGAGAAATATTCTTGTTTCCATGTTTTTCTGCATTTTTTTCCTCTAGGGGCAGTCAAGCAACAGATTCTGAGCATTGGAAGAGAATTTTTTTTTACTTCCGAAGCTCCTGACCACAAGAGGGCACAGCCATACTGCCGGAGCATGCTGCTCCGTGGGGCGATCATGGGTGCCCCAGAGTCGGATTTTCGGTGCTGCCATCAGAGCAGTCAGTTGATCGTTGAAAAACGCTTGTTTCACCGCAGGACGTGTCAGGCACATCCATTGTCGGCAATGGAGTTGCCGGCTGGACTTGCCTGACACATCCATTGTCGAGAAGGGGTTAATTTAGTGTATTTAGGGGTCAGATATTTACTCCTTTCCTTAAAGGGGCACTTTAACTTCGGGGAAAAAGACACATTTCCCATTGAAAACAAGTTCCTTTTACATAGCAGGCCACAGGCGATGCCATAAACAGGAGACTCCACAAACACATTTAAAACAAAAGCAAAATCCTGGCATATTAAATGGCATATTGGAGGGGCAAGGTCCTGGGATATTAAATGGCATATTGAGTGGCAAAATCCTGGCATGTTAAATGGTATTTTGAGGGGCAAAATCCTGGCATGTTAAATGGCATATTGGAGGGGCAAAATCCTGGCATATTGAGGGGCAAAATATTGGCAAATTAAATGGCAAAAGAATGGCATATTGAGGGTAAAATACTGGAATATTAAATGGCATATTGAGGGGCAAAATACTGGCATATTGAGTGGCTAAATACTGGCATATTGAGTGGCAAAATAGTGTGTCTCAGGTTATACGTGTATTGGTGTAACTGTGTGTGTGTAAGTGGTAAGGGTGTGTGTAAGTGCGTCACTTTCTGTGTAAGGGTGTGTGTGTAAGTGTGTCACTGTGCCTGTGTAAGGGTGTGTGTGTGTGTCACTGTGTGTGTGTGTAAGTGTGTCACTGTGTCTGTGTATGGGTGTGTGTGTCACTGTGTCTGTGTAAGGGTGTGTATAATTGTTTCACTGTGTATGTGTAAGGGTGTGTGTAAGTTTGTCACTGTGTCTGTGTAAGGGTGTGTAAGTGTGTCACTGTGTCTGTGTAAGGGTGTGTGTGTAAGTGGTAAGTGTGTCTCTGTGTGTGACTGCAAGGGTGTCTTTGTGTTTAAGGGTTTCAATGTGTGACACATTTAGAGCATGCGAGTTGAACATTTAGATGTATTTATTTTCTACACTATACATTATATATATATATATATATATATATATATATATATATATATATATATATACACACATAATGTATGGAGGGTTAATGGTGTGGGAGGCGTGGCGGGTCAGAGGAGGGGGGCATCAAAATGCACCTTCGTCTGTGTAGACGAAAATCCTTGCACCGGCCCTGGTTGGATCATATTGCTGCTTGAGGCCCATAGCTAACATTCCTCAATCACCACAGGTGGTAGAATGTCAGGCTGGAGAGGAGGCCGATAATACAGAGATGACTAGACAGTTGCCTAGTACAGCATCCTCCTCATCATCATATGCTGGTAAGTAAATCACACTGTAGCATCATGGCAGTTGTCATAGAACCCTTGATTGCTTAACATTCCTATCACCAGGTTGTACTCCTCCATTGAAAAACTCGTCCCCCCTGTCACTGGCCTCTCGCTGCTCTGGGCTTGTTATTATAATAAAAACAACAACAACAGAAATATATAAATATAATTTTTAGTTTTATTTACATTATTTTCAAAAATAAAAATAACTACTTAAAATGTACTGTAACATAAGAAATAATGCAATACAAAAAATAGAAATGTATTAAATATTTATATAATTCAAATTACTTATATTTCTGTGTCTGCGTTAATAATGGAAATCCGTTTCGGACCAGATTGCGCTATATTGCATGGACTCATATCTTGTTTTAGACGCCGCCGAGTGGCCATGTGTTGTTATTACATGGAAGAAAAAATATTTTATTCTTTTTTTATTTTGTATTATTTTTTTTTTTATTATATTCATTTTAGCTAAATTTAAGATATGTAAATAACTTATATTTTGAAAGATGCCATGCATGTCACATTATATATTTTAAAGAAAGGCCCCAGTTTTTGTCTGGACTTGTTTAGCTTTCTCACTCTACCAAGAACTATTCATTGTCTCAGACTCCATCTGCAACGTCTCCTGTATAAAAACATTGAATGAATGAGTCATCCAACTCGCGTCTGGTTCGTTGACATCTGTTTAAAACATCTGTAGGATGAAAGCCATAAACCAAGATATCACTCTTTCTTTTCTTGCAGAGTTAATTATAGATAAAGAGATCTAAATCCAAGCAACTTGTAAAATCATTCAAGAAACTACAAACTTCAAGTGTATGAGATCGGAATTGTTCTAAAATCAATATTAAAGGACGACTAAACTTTATATTTTACTTGTGCTTCTAAGATAGAAGCACAAGGGAAAAGTTAGTTGTCCCTAGTATGAGAATTAAGTATGAGGGGACATTAAGTTTGCACTAGCAGAGAGACACCTCCCTTCATGCAGACCAGATCAGACAAGCCTGGAACGGGCGCCCCTGCTCTGATTGGATGTGCTCACAATGACACTTTCAGCGAGTGCCAGCCTCCCGACCAGCTCTGCCTCACCTCCAAGGCAGAGCCGAGAGGAAACCCATGTGTATCTGTAAAAATGGGGAAGGAATAATATTTTTTAACCCTTGCTTCTTCTCAGGAAGAAAGAGTTGTAAAAAAAAAAAAAAAAAAAGTTTACTTATTCTAAAAAGAATAATAATCCATTTTCCTGTTCCCTTTAATCAAGAGCAGATTAAAAGTCACCTGTCCCTTATGCTACTGTGCATGTGAACTCTGGATTGTACAGACAGAAAAATACTATTGGTACAACCAAAGTCATAAATAATAGTCAGTGTTAGTTAATTTCCAGTATGGTTTTACAGAAGCAGATGTTTAACCCCTTGGCGTATTTAACCCCTTGACATCCTGTGTCTGCCTGCAGTTGTCCTGTGTTAAAACGGGCGGTGGAAGGGATCCATTCCCACGCCAATGTGGTGCTGCCCTGTAGTCGGCAAGGGATCCGTCGCTCTGATGCTGTTGCTGGACTGCCTCTACAGGCAGCAGGGTCGGACTGGGAACAAAAACCAGCCCTGGAAAAAAATTGTATACCAGCCCCATAGCATACAATTTGTATACCAGCCCATAGCATAATATAATACATATTTCTGTAACGTCTCTCTCTCATTTCTGTAGCGTCTCTCATTTCGGTAGCATCTCTCTCTCTTTCCTTTCTTTATTGTCTCTCTCTCTGTCCTTTCTGTAGAGTCTCTCTGTCCTTTCTGTAGAGTCTCTCTCTCCTTTCTGTAGAGTCTCTCTGTCCTTTCTGTAGAGTCTCTCTCTCCTTTCTGTAGAGTCTCTCTCTGTCCTTTCTGTAGAGTCTCTCTCTGTCCTTTCTGTAGCGTCTCTCTCTGTCCTTTCTGTAGCGTCTCTCTCCCCCTCTTCCCCCTTACTGGCTTTCTACCCCCCCCCCCCTTCCCCCTGTAGTGTCTTTCTCCCAACTGTAGTGTCTTTCTCCCCCCCTTCCCCCTGTAGTGTCTTTCTCCCAACTGTAGTGCCTTTCTCCCCCCCTTCCCCCTGTAGTGTCTTTCTTACCCCCTTCCCCTGTAGTGTCTTTCTCCCCCTCGCCTTCCCCCTGTAGTGTCTCCCCCCTTTATTGTCTCTTTCTCCACCCCTTCCCCTGTAGTGTCTCTCTTCCTCCCTTTCCCCTGTAGTGTCTTTCTCCCCTCCTTCTCCCTGTAGTGTCTTTCTCCCCCCTTCCCCCAGTAGTGTCTCTCTTCCTCCTTTTCCCCCTGTATTGTCTCTTTCTCCACCCTTCCCCCTGTAGTGTCCCCCCTTCCCCCTGTAGTGTCTTTCACCCCATCCCCCTGTAGTGTCTTTCACCCCCCCCTGTAGTGTCTTTCACCCCCCCTGTAGTGTCTTTCACCCCATCCCCCTGTAGTGTCTTTCACCCCCCCCCTGTAGTGTCTTTCACCCCCTCCCCTTCCCCCTGTAGTGTCTTCCTCCCCCCCCCTGTAGTGTCTTTCACCCCCTCCCCTTCCCCCTGTAGTGTCTTTCACCCCCTCCCCTTCCCCCTGTAGTGTCTTTCACCCCCTCCCCTTCCCCCTGTAGTGTCTTTCACCCCCCCCCTGTAGTGTCTTTCACCCCCTCCCCTTCCCCCTGTAGTGTCTTTCACCCCCCCCCTGTAGTGTCTTTCACCCCCTCCCCTTCCCCCTGTAGTGTCTTTTACCACCTCCCTTTCTCCCTGTAGTGTCTTTCACCCCCTCCCCTTCCCCCTGTAGTGTCTTTCACCCCCCCCCCTGTAGTGTCTTTCACCCCCTCCCCTTCCCCCTGTAGTGTCTTTCACCCCCCCCCTGTAGTGTCTTTCACCCCCTCCCCTTCCCCCTGTAGTGTCTTTCACCCCCCCCCCTGTAGTGTCTTTCACCCCCTCCCCTTCCCCCTGTAGTGTCTTTCACCCCCTCCCCTTCCCCCTGTAGTGTCTTTTACCACCTCCCTTTCTCCCTGTAGTGTCTTTCACCCCCTCCCCTTCCCCCTGTAGTGTCTTTCACCCCCCCCCCTGTAGTGTCTTTCACCCCCTCCCCTTCCCCCTGTAGTGTCTTTCACCCCCCCCCTGTAGTGTCTTTCACCCCCTCCCCTTCCCCCTGTAGTGTCTTTCACCCCCCCCCCTGTAGTGTCTTTCACCCCCTCCCCTTCCCCCTGTAGTGTCTTTCACCCCCTCCCATTCCCCCTGTAGTGTCTTTCACCCCCCCCCTGTAGTGTCTTTCACCCCCTCCCCTTCCCCCTGTAGTGTCTTTCACCCCCCCCCCTGTAGTGTCTTTCACCCCCTCCCCTTCCCCCTGTAGTGTCTTTCACCCCCTCCCCTTCCCCCTGTAGTGTCTTTTACCACCTCCCTTTCTCCCTGTAGTGTCTTTCACCCCCTCCCCTTCCCCCTGTAGTGTCTTTTACCACCTCCCTTTCTCCCTGTAGTGTCTTTCACCCCCTCCCCTTCCCCCTGTAGTGTCTTTTACCACCTCCCTTTCTCCCTGTAGTGTCTTTCACCCCCTCCCCTTCCCCCTGTAGTGTCTTTTACCACCTCCCCTTCCCCCTGTAGTGTCTTTCACCCCCTCCCCTTCCCCCTGTAGTGTCTTTTACCACCTCCCCTCTCCCCTGTAGTGTCTTTCACCCCCTCCCCTTCCCCCTGTAGTGTCTTTTACCACCTCCCTTTCTCCCTGTAGTGTCTTTCACCCCCTCCCCTTCCCCCTGTAGTGTCTTTCACCCCCTCCCCTTCCCCCTGTAGTGTCTTTTACCACCTCCCCTCTCCCCTGTAGTGTCTTTCACCCCCTCCCCTTCCCCCTGTAGTGTCTTTTACCACCTCCCTTTCTCCCTGTAGTGTCTTTCACCCCCTCCCCTTCCCCCTGTAGTGTCTTTTACCACCTCCCCTTCCCCCTGTAGTGTCTTTCACCCCCTCCCCTTCCCCCTGTAGTGTCTTTTACCACCTCCCCTCTCCCCTGTAGTGTCTTTTACCACCTCCCCTTCCCCCTGTAGTGTCTTTTACCACCTCCCCTTCCCCCTGTAGTGTCTTTCACCCCCTCCCCTTCCCCCTGTAGTGTCTTTTACCACCTCCCCTCTCCCCTGTAGTGTCTTTTACCACCTCCCCTCTCCCCTGTAGTGTCTACCTCTCACTCACCTTGCTTCCTCTGCTCTCCATTCCGTTGCCGGAACTGCTGCGGCAACATTCGGAGACAGGAGGGGAAAGTCTTAAAGCTGCGGCGGCCGTCGTCGAACTTCTTAAAGTGGCCCACTGCCGTGTCACTTTAACTGGGAAAGGCGGCTCCGAGGCAGGCAGCCCACCGGGATTTTTCCCAGTATCCCGGTGGGCCAGTCCGGCCCTGACAGGCAGTCAGCAACATTACAAGTAAAAGAAAATAGCTAACATTAACCCTAGATCTAGGGTTAAGGTTAGGGTTAGTGCTAGGGTTAGTGCTCGATTTGAGGTAAGGGTGATGATTAGGGTCGTGGTCAAAAGTTTATGGTTAGGAAAGAAAATGCTTTTTAAGTTATTGTGCTACACAGCCGTGTGTCAATCATGTAAGATGGAGGAATGAAAACGTGAATGTGTCTGTGAATGCTAGTGTGAACAGTTAGGAAGGATGACAGTGGAGCAGGGATGAATGAATTTGTGATCGCTCATATATACAATCAGGAGGATCAAGCAAGCAGACAGTGAGACAGACCCAGGATGTCGGAACTGTAGTAGAAGAAGGAGCACAGAGCATGATGAAGATTTACAGGTAATTTGTTTGTTCCAGCATAATAGACCAGGTAGAATTATATGACAAGCAGGGATTTGTTCTCTACTGAAAGCTTGTGTTACTTTCTCCATTCACGTGTTGACCCAATAAAAGGTATTACTTACCACTAAGAGTTCTCTGGGACCAATAGAGCTAGATCCAATGTCCTGGTAATGAATAATCCACATAGTGGGCAATGTGTTTTATTTACACTACATGCAATACCAAATGTAGACAGTAGGTGGGGCAAAAGTATCCCTTTGCAGCATTGCTTCAGTGAAAATTATTTTTACAATGTTTGGCACCCCTGCTGTATTGGATGTTCTGCCAGCCAAAAGGAAACTGGAGGAAAAAAAACATGTTTTGGAGCAGTATGGCATTTTATCCAAACAACAAGACAATTAACTGAACAATTATTTTGGAAGCCTAGGAAATATGTGAAAATATCTGCCGGTTAAATATTTTATTATCATTATTAATCCTCCACCTTATACTTTCCCACTAGTTCCACCTTTAAATAATCCATAAAAACCCACTTCAGAAAAGGGAATCAACTAGTTGACTGACTGACTAACTGATCAGCCAACTAACTCATTGTCGTCTGACGCCTTCCCCTGTCTTTTCTTATCTATTCCTGTCTAGTTATACCCAAATGCACATCAAGTATCAATTTCATTGCGATCGTGGTATGCCTGCAGCCATACTGCAACCCCAAAAGCAGGACTTGCTTTGTCCTATGTCGCAAAGAGAGTTTCTCCCTTTTAAAAGTATTTAGAAAATTGGGCAGACAAGATGGACCGAATGGTTCTTATCTGCCGACACATTCTATGTTTCTATGTTTCCCTGCATGTGCCACCCGCTTCCTATGTTGAGAAAGGAGTTTCTCCATGAACGTGCCAGCCATGTCATATTTCGCGCAGGGAGTTTCTCCCTGGATGTGCTAGCTATGTCCTATGTCACGCAGGGAGTTTCTCCCTGGATGTGCCATCCACGTCCTATGTCACGAAGGGAGTTTCTCCCTGGACGTGCCATCCACGTCCTATGCAGTGGTGTATCTTGATTTTGTGCTGCCCTAGGCAGACAAAATGCGGGCACCCCCCTACCCAAGCCGCACACCCACGTTACACACCTAAGACATGCCCCATCATTCAGACTCACATCAAGCTCACACTCCCATCACACTCAGTCACACACTCCTACTCCCATCACACTCAGTCACACACTCCTACTCCCATCACACACACTCCGACTCCCATCACACTCAGTCACACACACCGTCTCCCATCACACACACTCTGACTCCCATCACACTCAGTCACACACACTGTCTCCCATCACACACACTCTGACTCCCATCACACTCAGTCACACACACACTGTCTCCCATCACACACACTCTGACTCCCATCACACTCAGTCACACACACACTGTCTCCCATCACACACACTATGACTCCCATCACACTCAGTCACACACACACTGTCTCCCATCACACACAGTCTGACTCCCATCACACTCAGTCACACACACTGTCTCCCATCACACACACTCTGACTCCCATCACACTCAGTCACACACACACACACACACACACACACACAGTCTCCCATCAGCACTTACCTTTCCCTGGCAGGCAGGCAGCATGGTCCCTCCATGCTGCCTGTTCGGCTTCCCGGCGATTGTGCCGACAGGTCACGTGACCGGGCGCGCGTATGACGTCAGCGCGCCCGTCACGTGACTGTCGGCACTTCCGTGTCGGCACACTGCATGGGGAGCCGAACAGGCAGCACGGAGGTTTCTCTGTGCTGCCTGTTCGGCTCCCCGTGCAGCCTGGCAGGCAGAGCGTTGGTGAGGGGAGATCTTCTGATCCCCTCTCACCTCCGTCTCTGCCTGCAAGTGCGGTCTTTTTTTTTTTTTTTTTAAGGGACGGATTATTTTTTTAAATTTTTTCAGTGCTGGGGGGCGCTGCCGCCCCCCAAAATTTGCCGCCATAGGCATCCGCCTAGGATGCCTCGCGGTAAATACAGCACTGGTCCTATGTCGTGAAGGGAGTTTCTCCCTGGATGTGCCAGCCACGTCCTGTGTCGCAAAGGGAGTTTCTCCCTGGATGTGCCTGCCACGTCCTGTGTCATGAAGGGAGTTTCTCCCTGGGCATGCCAGCCACGTCCTATGTCGCAAAGGTAGTTTCTCCCTGGATGTGCCAGTCACGTCCTATGTCGTGAAGGGAGTTTCACCCTGGATGTGCCAGCCGCATCCTATGTCGTGAAGGGAGTTTTTCACTGGATGTTGCGACTGCAGGGTCCACCTAACACGCAAAGGAGCCCTTAAATAAAAAAAAATAAGTGGTGGAACGCATATGCGTTCCACCTGAAAGGAAAAAGGGGCAAAAACGAGGCGTGGAACGCATATGCATATGCGTTCCACCGCCAAAAAACGGAAGTGAAAATGAGGCGTGGAACGCATATGCGTTCCAACGCCGAAAAAACGGCACAGAAAAGAGGCCTGGAACGCAAATGCGTTCCAGCGCCTGAAACAGGCCACAAACTGAATGCTGGAACGCGTTTGAAGCGCTCCAGCATTCAAAAGGAAAGAGGCATGGAACGCATATGCGTTCCACTGCCGAAAATAGAACAGAAATGAGGTGTGGAACGCATATGCGTTCCACAGCCTCAGAAAACAAACGGGAAAGGAAAATAAAAATGAAGAAAAAAGAAGACAGGTGTGGACATAGACAGCCCAACACCTCCAACATACCTCCAGGATGATGCAGGAAATGAGACCTCTGCACAGTCACCAACCCATCTCCAGTACCACTTGCAGTAAGCTTACGGAGGAACATGGCATATAACTTCATAATTCAGAATCATCTCCAGTACCACTAGCAGTAAGGGTACGGAGGAATAAACATCCCAAGGAACCGGTATCAGGAAACTGGGCTTCGGAAAGAAAGAGGCTGAACTTTCCGGAAGGTGAGTAAAAAATAAAAGAAAAAATCAAAAAACAGGCCCGAAACGGGCCCCGTCCTAATACCAATGAGGACAGAAAAAAGACTGAGGAGACAGGGGGCGGGGGCTCTCTTATAGTTTTGTTTCTGTCCTACCTACCTTGAGGGTGGAGCTAACCCATACGTAACTGCTGCCATGGTTAGCCAGGAAAATGGGGGTGATGGGGCATGTAATGGGGGTGATGAAGGCATATAATGATGGTGATGGAGGCATATAATGGAGGTGATGTGGCATATAATGGGGGTGATGGGGCATGTAATGGAGGTGATGGGGCATGTAATGGGGGTGATGAAGGCATGTAATGGGGATGATGAAGACATATAATGGGGGTGATGGGGCATGTAATGGGGGTGATGGGGCATGTAATGGGCGTGATGAAGGCATATAATGGGGGTGAGGAAGGCATATAATGAAGGTGATGGGGCATATAATGGGGATGATGGGGCATGTAATGGAGGTGATGGGGCATGTAATGGGGGTGATGAAGGCATATAATGGGGGTGATGAAGGCATGCAATGGAGGTGATGGGGCATGTAATGGGGGTGATGAAGGCATATAATGGGGTTGATGAAGGCATATAATGGGGGTGATGAAGGCATGCAATGGAGGTGATGGGGCATGTAATGGGGGTGATGAAGGCATATAATGGGGTTGATGAAGGCATGTAATGGAGGTGATGGGGCATGTAATGGGGGTGATGAAGGCATATAATGGGGGTGATGAAGGCATGCAATGGAAGTGATTAAGACATATAATGGGGGTGATGGGGTATGTAATGGGGGTGATGGGGCATGTAATGGGGGTGATGGGGCATATAATGGGGGTGAGGAAGGCATATAATGAAGGTGATGGGGCATATAATGGGGGTGATGAAGGCATACAATGGGGGTGATGAAGGCATACAATGGGGGTGATGAAGGCATACAATGGGGGTGATGAAGGCATGCAATGGGGGTGATGAAGGCATGCAATGGAAGTGATGAAGACATATAATGGGGGTGATGGAGAATGTAATGGGGGTGATGGAGAATGTAATGGGGGTGATGGGGCATGTAATGGGGGTGATGAAGGCATGCAATGGAAGTGATGAAGACATGCAATGGGGGTAATGGGGCATGTAATGGGGGTGATGGGGCATGTAATGGGGGTGATGGGGCATTTAATGGGGGTGATGGGGCATGTAATGGGGGTGATGGAGGCATATAATGAAGGTGATGGGGCATATAATGGGGATGATGGGGCATGTAATGGAGGTGATGGGGCATGTAATGGAGGTGATGGGGCATGTAATGGAGGTGATGGGGCATGTAATGGGGTTGATGAAGGCATATAATGGGGGTGATGAAGGCATGCAATGGGGGTGATAAAGACATATAATGGTGGTGATGAAGGCATATAATGGGGGTGATGGAGGCATATAATGAAGGTGATGGGGCATATAATGGGGATGATGGGGCATGTAATGGAGGTGATGGGGCATGTAATGGAGGTGATGGGGCATGTAATGGGGTTGATGAAGGCATATAATGGGGGTGATGAAGGCATGCAATGGGGGTGATAAAGACATATAATGGTGGTGATGAAGGCATATAATGGGGGTGATGGAGGCATATAATGAAGGTGATGGGGCATATAATGGGGATGATGGGGCATGTAATGGAGGTGATGGGGCATGTAATGGGGGTGATGAAGGCATATAATGGGGGTGATGAAGGCATGCAATGGGGGTGATAAAGACATATATTGGGCGTGATGAAGGCAGATGGGGGTATCCAATGGAGCTGGCATGTGAAAGACAGGTCTTGTCAAACAAACTTAATAACATTCTATGAAGAAGTCAGTAAAAATATAGATCTAGGTGTGGCAGTTGATGTGATCTATTTGGATTTTGCGAAAGCATTTGATACAGTTCCACACAAAAGGTTACTCTACAAATTGAGAGAAATAGGTTTGGGGGCAAATGTGTGTATGTGGATTGAAAATTGGCTAAAAGATAGAACACAAAGGGTTGTTGTAAATGGAAAATTCTCAAATTGGACAAGGGTATTAAGCGGAGTACCTCAGGGGTCTGTTTTGGGCCCTCTTCTTTTTAATTTGTTTATTAATGATCTGCCACATTGTGCTGAGAGCCATGTCTCCGTGTTTGCGGACGACACTAAATTAGGTAAGGCAATAAAGACTAATCTTGATGTTTTTTCTTTACAGGAAGATTTGGACAGAGTGGGGGACTGGGCAGTAAAGTGGCAAATGAGGTTCAATATAGACAAATGTAAAGTTATGCATTATGGGAAAAATAATAACAAAGCAACATATACGTTAAATGGTTTTTCCCTGGGAAAAACTACTAATGAAAAGGATTTAGGAATAATTATAGACAACAAACTTGGCAACAGTGCCCAATGCCAGTCAGCAGCTGCAAGGGCCAATAAAATATTGGCATGTATAAAACGAGGTATAGATTCACGGGAGGAGGATATCATCTTGCCTCTTTACAAATCAATGGTAAGACCTCACCTTGAATATGCAGTACAGTTCTGGGCACCAGTCCTTAAAAAGGATATTAAGGAACTAGAAAAAGTGCAAAGGAGAGCTACAAAATTAATAAGGGGTTTGGAGGATCTTAGTTATGAAGAGAGACTTAAAAAATATAATTTATATACGTTAGAAAAAAGGCGTCTCAGAGGGGATATGATAACATTATATAAATATTTGCAGGGCCAATATAAAGAGCTCTCCAGTGACCTGTTCATTAACAGAAAGGTACAAAGAACAAGAGGTCACCCCCTCAGACTGGAAGAGCAAAGATTTCATAGACAGTAAAGGAAGGGATTCTTTACGGTTAGGACAATAAAGTTATGGAACTCACTGCCAAGAGAGGTAGTGCTAGCAACCACAATAGATGCATTTAAAAATGGTTTGGATGTTTTTTTAGGAAAGCAGAACATACAGGGCTATTAATAATAGAATAAGCATTAATAAAAGAGCTTATTGATCCAAGGAGAAATCTGATTGCCTCTTGGAGTCAAGAAGGAATTTTTTCCCCCAGGAGGCAAAATTCGAAATAGCTTCCTTAGGGGTTTTTTGCCTTCTTTTGGATCAAAAGCTGTAATGATAGGTAGAAGGGTTGAACTTGATGGACTTGTGTCTTTTTTCAACCTAAATTACTATGTTACTATGTTACTATGTTACTATGATGGAGGCATGCAATGGGGGTGATGGGGCAGCACAAAACCAAGATACACCACTGAGTGACAGTTGGCATGTGAATGAGTGAGACAGAAGGCCACACTATCTTTTTGTTCACATTGTGTTATAAATGTTGTAGTAAATAATGTTATCTCATTATTTTCGTTCTTAAATCTTAGCAGATGGGAAAACTTTTTGGATGAACGTAAAACATGCTGAAATTACCAGCTGAGATGGGATTTAAATAACAAGAACTAATACTGGACTGATTTCATCAAAGAATGAGTAATGCACCCACCGAGCGAAACGCGTAAGGTTGATACCTTTTGTTCTGCCGTTTATTGGTTTCTGCCCTAAATTATTTGCAATTATGCTAAACCAATTCATAAATGAATGCTCATGTACAGGGGCGTCACTAGCATTGGTGTCACCCGGTGCGGAAACTCATGGTGTCACCCCCTGGATTTCCTCCAATACAATGCCAAACAGATTCCTTAGTAATGCCAGTTAGATGGCCTATTAACTATGCCACACACAGGAGGCCCATAACTATGCCACAACAGAGCCCCATAAATTATGCCACACCAGAGCCCCACTATTTATGTCTCACCTCTGCCCAATTAATTATGCCAGACACACACACAGGTGCCCCATAATTATGCCACACAAAAGAGTCCATTAATTATACCACACAAAAGAGTCCCTTAATTATGCCACACATGGGCCCCGATAAATATGCCACACACAAGCGCCCCATAATTCTGCACACATGGGACCGCCATTAATTAGGCAACACACAGGAGCCCCTCGAGATGACAATTGTACAATTATAGATACCAGGAATATTGTGCCATTCGGAGCCCAGTAATATTGTGCCAGTCAGATACCAGGAATATTGTGCCATTCAGATACCAGGAATATTGTGCCATTCAGAGCCCAAACATATTGTGCCATTCAGATTCCAGTAATATTGTGCCAGTCATATACCAGGAATATTGTGCCACTCGGAGCCCAGTAATATTGTGCCAGTCAGAGCCCAGTATTATTGTGCCATTCAGAGCCCAAACATATTGTGCCATTCAGATACCAGTAATATTGTGCCAGTCATATACCAAGAATATTGTGCCACTCGGAGCCCAGTAATATTGTGCCAGTCAGAGCCCAGTAATATTGTGCCATTCAGATACCAGGAATATTGTGCCATTCAGAGCCCAAACATATTGTGCCATTCAGATACCACTAATATTGTGCCAGTCAGAGTCCAGTAATTTTGTGCCATTCAGATACCAGTAATATTGTGCCAGTCAGAGCCCAGTAATATTGTGCCAGTCAGATACCAGGAATATTGTGCCATTCATATGCCAGTAATATTGTGCCAGTCAGATACCAGGAATATTGTGCCATTCATATGCCAGTAATATTGTGCCAGTCAGATACCAGGAATATTGTGCCATTCAGATACCAGTAATATTGTGCTAGTCAGAGCCCAGTAATATTGTGCCAGTCAGATGCCAGTAATATTGTGCCAGTCAGAGCCCAGTAATATTGTGCCATTCAGATACTAGTAATATTGTGCCATTCAGATACTAGTAATATTGTGCCAGTCAGAGCCCAGTAATATTGTGCCAGTCAGATCCCAGTAATATTGTGCCATTCAGATACCAGTAATATTGTGCCAGTCAGATACCAGGAATATTGTGCCATTCAGAGCCCAGTAATATTGTGCCAGTCAGATACCTGTAATATTGTGCCACTCAGAGCCCAGTAATATTGTGCCAGTCAGATACCTGTAATATTGTGCCATTCAGAGCCCAGGAATATTGTGCCAGTCAGATACCAGTAATATTGTGCCAGTCAGAGCCCAGTAATATTGTGCCACTCAGAGCCCAGTATTATTGTGCCATTCAGATACAAGTAATATTGTGCCAGTCAGATAACAGGAATATTGTGCCATTCAGAGCCCAGTAATATTGTGCCAGTCAGATACCTGTAATATTGTGCTACTCAGAGCCCAGTCATATTGTGCCAGTCAGATACCTGTAATATTGTGCCATTCAGAGCCCAGGAATATTGTGCCAGTCAGATACCAGTAATATTGTGCCAGTCAGAGCCCAGTAATATTGTGCCAGTCAGAGCCCAGTAATATTGTGCCATTCAGATACCAGTAATATTGTGCCAGTCAGAGCCCAGTAATATTGTGACAGTCAGAGCCCAGTAATATTGTGCCAGTCAGAGCCCAGTAATATTGTGCCAGTCAGAGCCCAGGAATATTGTGCCAGTCAGAGGCCAGTAATATTGTGCCAGTCAGAGCCCCGTAATAGTGTGCCAGTCAGAGCCCAGTAATAGTGTGCCAGTCAGAGGCCAGTAATATTGTGCCAGTCAGAGCCCAGGAATAATGTGCCAGTCAGAGCCCAGGAATATTGTGCCGTAATATTGTGCAGTTAAAGTGCTTGTTTTCAACCACCCTCCTCCCCCCCCCTTCCCCATCACTTACCGCCTGGCTGCTGCTCCATGTCCCCAAACCGACGCCTCCTCCATGCAGTCTTCCCTCCTGCACGAATGAGGGAAACACAGCCCCTCGAGATGACAATTGTACAATTATAGATACCAGGAATATTGTGCCATTCGGAGCCCAGTAATATTGTGCCAGTCAGTGCCCAGTAATATTGTGCCATTCAGAGCCCAAACATATTGTGCCATTCCGATACCAGTAATATTGTGCCAGTCATATACCAGGAATATTGTGCCACTCGGAGCCAAGTAATATTGTGCCAGTCAGAGCCCAGTAATATTGTGCCATTCAGAGCCCAAACATATTGTGCCATTCAGATACCAGTAATATTGTGCCAGTCATATACCAGGAATATTGTGCCACTCGGAGCCCAGTAATATTGTGCCAGTCAGAGCCCAGTAATATTGTGCCATTCAGATACCACTAATATTGTGCCAGTCAGAGTCCAGTAATTTTGTGCCATTCAGATACCAGTAATATTGTGCCAGTCAGAGCCCAGTAATATTGTGCCAGTCAGATACCAGGAATATTGTGCCATTCATATGCCAGTAATATTGTGCCAGTCAGATACCAGGAATATTGTGCCATTCATATGCCAGTAATATTGTGCCAGTCAGATACCAGGAATATTGTGCCATTCAGATACCAGTAATATTGTGCTAGTCAGAGCCCAGTAATATTGTGCCAGTCAGATGCCAGTAATATTGTGCCAGTCAGAGCCCAGTAATATTGTGCCATTCAGATACTAGTAATATTGTGCCATTCAGATACTAGCAATATTGTGCCAGTCAGAGCCCAGTAATATTGTGCCAGTCAGATCCCAGTAATATTGTGCCATTCAGATACCAGTAATATTGTGCCAGTCAGATACCAGGAATATTGTGCCATTCAGAGCCCAGTAATATTGTGCCAGTCAGATACCTGTAATATTGTGCCACTCAGAGCCCAGTAATATTGTGCCAGTCAGATACCTGTAATATTGTGCCATTCAGAGCCCAGGAATATTGTGCCAGTCAGATACCAGTAATATTGTGCCAGTCAGAGCCCAGTAATATTGTGCCACTCAGAGCCCAGTATTATTGTGCCATTCAGATACAAGTAATATTGTGCCAGTCAGATACCAGGAATATTGTGCCATTCAGAGCCCAGTAATATGTGCCAGTCAGATACCTGTAATATTGTGCTACTCAGAGCCCAGTCATATTGTGCCAGTCAGATACCTGTAATATTGTGCCATTCAGAGCCCAGGAATATTGTGCCATTCAGAGCCCAGGAATATTGTGCCAGTCAGATACCAGTAATATTGTGCCAGTCAGAGCCCAGTAATATTGTGCCACTCAGAGCCCAGTAATATTGTGCCACTCAGATACCAGTAATATTGTGCCAGTCAGAGCCCAGTAATATTGTGACAGTCAGAGCCCAGTAATATTGTGCCAGTCAGAGACCAGTAATATTGTGCCAGTCAGAGCCCAGGAATATTGTGCCAGTCAGAGGCCAGTAATATTGTGCCAGTCAGAGCCCAGTAATAGTGTGCCAGTCAGAGGCCAGTAATATTGTGCCAGTCAGAGCCCAGGAATATTGTGCCATTCAGAGCCCAGGAATATTGTGCCAGTCAGATACCAGTAATATTGTGCCAGTCAGAGCCCAGTAATATTGTGCCACTCAGAGCCCAGTAATATTGTGCCACTCAGATACCAGTAATATTGTGCCAGTCAGAGCCCAGTAATATTGTGACAGTCAGAGCCCAGTAATATTGTGCCAGTCAGAGACCAGTAATATTGTGCCAGTCAGAGCCCAGGAATATTGTGCCAGTCAGAGGCCAGTAATATTGTGCCAGTCAGAGCCCAGTAATAGTGTGCCAGTCAGAGCCCAGTAATAGTGTGCCAGTCAGAGCCCAGGAATAATGTGCCAGTCAGAGCCCAGTAATATTGTGCCGTTAAAGTGATTGTTTTCAACCACCCTCCTCCCCCCCCCCCTTCCCCATCACTTACCGCCTGGCTGCTGCTCCGTGTCCCCAAACCGACGCCTCCTCCATGCAGTCTTCCCTCCTGCATGAAGGAGGGAAACACAGTAACCGGATGTGACGTTACGTCACATCCGGTCGGGGTGATTTTTTTTTCTGGAAAAAAAAAGGTAAGCAGCGCGGTGCGGGGGGTGTCAGCAGCACCAGTGTGACCCCCGCTGGAGGTGTAACCCAGTGCGGTCCGCACCCCCCTCGGGATGCCACTGCTCATGTATACTCATGTATAGGACAATGGCGCACTGATGCCAAAACTGGTTGGGCGGTGTTATACCTGTATTACTTGCGTTAATGTTGAATACAGAATAACTTTGCATCATCAATCACTTGTTATTATTATTAAAGTTCTACCAGGTGTTTTAATTGATATTCTATATTGATACAATGTCTAATGTTACCATACTAATAATCTTTGACCAATGCATTTTTCTTTCAAGACGCTGTCTGAAATTAAACACCATCTCAGATTACATGTAACACTTGCTTGTCGAATATGTTTATAGAGTGAACGAGGACGTATGACACTGTAGCAGGAGGGAGGAAGGCAAACAGTGAGGCAGTTACAAGCTGTCGGCACTGTAGCATAAGAAGGAGCACAGAACATACTGCAGGTTTTACAGGAAAGTATTAGGGGAAGACTTTTTATATGACAAATTTTAATTCCCCTTTCAAATTTGCTATTTCTTGGACACCAGTTCTGTGCGTTTTGAAGGAATAAAAGAGACGGGGCAATGTTAAAATGTTCCTGTATTGGGTGAGGATGGGGAGCTGGGATTGACACGAGCCGGTGATTGTGTCTCAGTCGGCTGGTCTGCTCAGGAGTGATGACAGGAGCAGGGAATTCTAATCAGCAAAGGGAGGGGGCACCTAAGGTCGCATAGTGGATCTGCTGAGCCGTGATTGTGCCAGACACAATATTACAGCCGAGCCTGGATATCACTCCTGCACCTAATCAATGCACTTGTTCCTGCACACAATAAAAACACACTGTACCATACACACACACACACCCTCCTCCCAGGGCCCGCTGTCTGCTGCATCCTGATGGCAGCCATCCTTTGCTCACTTGTTTTTTTGTAAAGTATCTCTCCCCCTCCCACTCTCCATTTCCCGAGCAGAAGGAGAGAGGATGGCAACAATGACAATGGTTTGATGCTCCTGTCTGCCGACAATATGACCTCAGAGGTGGCGTCTAGGACAGTTCAGCGCGGCAGTTTGAGCGCTGAACTGTCAGCGGTGAAAGGGAACGCGGCAGCTTCACCGCAGCAATGTAAGCGCTGACAGTTCAGTGATGAACAAACATAACCCCCCAAATAAATTAACCTCCCCTTAAAGTTACCTCAAAACCCCATACTAACCCCTCAAACCCAAACACTAATATCCCTAATACTAACGCTACCCCCTGAACCCTAATACTAACCCCCCAAACCCTACTACTTACACCAACTCCCCGAACCCTAATACTAACACTACCCCCGTACCCTAATACTAACCCCCCAAACCCTACTACTTACACCAACTCCCCGAACCCTAATACTAACACTACCCCGGAACCCTAATACTAACACTACCCCCGTACCCTAATACTAACACTACCCCCGTACCCTAATACTAACACTACCCCCGTACCCTAATACTAACAGTACCCCCCGAACCCTAATACTAATCCCCCAAACCCTACTACTTACACCAACTCCCCGAACCCTAATACTAACAGTACCCCCGTACCCTAATACTAACACTACCCCCGTACCCTAATACTAACACTACCCCCTGAACCCTAATATTAACCCCCCAAACCCTACTACTTACACCAACTCCCCGAACCCTAATACTAACACTACCCCGGAACCCTAATACTAACACTACCCCCGTACCCTAATACTAACACCAACTCCCCGAACCCTAATACTAACACAACCCCCTGAACCCTAATACTAACACTACCCCCCGAACCCTAATACTAACACTACCCCCTGAACCCTAATACTAACCCCCCAAACCCTACTACTTACACCAACTCCCCGAACCCTAATACTAACAGTACCCCCGAACCCTAATACTAACACTACCCCCGAACCCTAATACTAACACTACCCCTGAACCCTAATACTAACACTACCCCTGAACCCTAATACTAACACTACCCCCGAACCCTAATACTAACACTAACCCCCCGAACCCTAATACTAACAGTACCCCCCGAACCCTAATACTAACACTACCCCCGAACCCTAATACTAACAGTACCCCCCGAACCCTAATACTAACAGTACCCCCGAACCCTAATACTAACACTAACCCCCGAACCCTAATACTAACAATAACCCCATGAACCCTAATACTAACAATAACCCCCCGAACCCTAATACTAACACTACCCCCGAACCCTAATACTAACAGTACTCCCAGAACCCTAATACTAACAGTACCCCCAGAACCCTAATACTAACAGTACCCCCAGAACCCTAATACTAACAGTACCCCCGAACCCTAATAGTAACACTACCCCCGAACCCTAATAGTAACACTACCCCCGAACCCTAATACTAACAGTACCCCCAGAACTCTAATACTAACAGTACCCCCGACCCTAATAGTAACACTACCCCCAGAACTCTAATACTAACAGTACCCCCGAACCCTAATACTAACAGTAACCCCCCTGAACCCTAATACTAACAGTAACCCCCGAACCCTAACACCCAAACCCTAATACTAACAATAACCCCATGAACCTTAATACTAACAGTAACCCCCTTAACCCTAATATAAACACTAACCTCCCCAAACCCTAATACTAACAGTAACCCCCCTGAACCCTAATACAAACACAAACCCCCCAAACCCTAATACTAACACTACCCCATTGAACCCTAATACTAACAGTAACCCCATGAACCTTAATAATAACACTAACCCCCCCAGACCCTAATCCTAACACCAAACCCCCAAACCCTAATACTAACACCAAACCCTAATCCTAACACCAACCCCCCAACCCTAATACTAACAGTACCCCAAACCCTAATACTAACAGTACCCCCCGAACCCTAATACTAACAGTACCCCCCGAACCCTAATACTAACACTACCCCCTGAACCCTAATACTAACATTAACCCCCAAACCCTAATACTAACATTAACCCTCAAACCCTAATACTAACATTAACCCCAAACCCTAATACTAACACTAATAATACTCACCTTGTGCAATCCTGCAATGAATTTTCCCTTGAAGAAAGGTCTGGCGATGACCACTCGCGCCATAAACTGGCCATCATGCGAGAGGTCCCAGTGAACCGTTCCATCCCCCACAGGGGGAGGCTTACAGCAAAGAAACTCTCAGGTATTGGGGACAGTCTGTGCCTACCCCAGAACTAACCGGAATTGGGGCCCACTAACCTGCAGTTCCGAAATTATTCTCTGGCGCATGTATACCCCTGCTGACAATCCCCTCCCTAAATCTAATTCCCAAGGTGTCCTACATTGCGACATGTTGGAAGATATCTCCATGCAAGGACTGCTCAATAAACGGATCTCCAGCTGATGCTGAACTACAACACCCATCATCCTCCTGGAATCTATATTGTGTTGAAGGAACCAAAAAGCATCATGGGAATTGTTGTTCAGTAATAGCTGGAACATGGCAAATCAAAATGAGGTGTTGGGTCTGCATATACTACACCATTGTTTATGCTTCTAACTCTAAACCATTGTCTATAACGGCTCAATAATCAATTTGTAGAATATTATAAATTCTATAAACCCTTGCACAGCATCCACGATGTGGACATTTTGGTACTGATGGGATTTTTATAGATCCAGATTGAGAGAAAAATAATCTCTGGCATTAAAGTGACTATCTGGTGCAAAAATCCATTTTACAAATATTAATGCATATTAATGTGCTTTCAAAGTACTTTAACATGCCTATTTTACATTACAACAGTTTGCAAGAAACCAGGACTGCCCACACTAACAGAGTAAAAGTCCTTTTTTTTTTTTTGCTGGAATGGAATATCCTGTTTCTCTACTGATGTCACAGGACAATGTGTTGCACTGTTAAGAGATACTACTACTGTGTACAAGAGCACTGTCCACACAATGTATTCTATTCCAGGAGCACAGGAAGTGACTAAATGAAACAAAACTTCAAATGTTCAGTGTCTATTTAATCAGTGCTGGGGGAAGGGCTTGAGTAGAATATTAAGAAGCAGAGTAATCATTCCTCAAATTGCAACAATGAAGCAAGTTGCGTAACTCCTCCTAAATACTGATGAATGATGTATAGAAATAAGAATGACCTGAAACTGAATGAAGATTAATTAATATAAAAACCACCACCAAAGGCTGATGGCCAATTATAAACAAGGTACAGTATTAATTAAACCACTTGTCTGTCTGTGGTAAAATAACAAAAGAGCAATCAGACAGCGCGCATGCGCCTGATCATCTGGAGTAGAAGCAGATGACCGGTGGCGCCAGTCTATTACACTGATGCCTGCTCCTCCCGGACGATGGAGCAGACAAGTGGTGAGAGGTGAACCTGTATGTGTGTTTGAATGTGTGTGTGTATGAGCGTCTGTGTATGAGTATGTGAGAGTATAAGTGTGTGAGTGTGTGTCAGTATGAGTGTGTTTGCGAGTATAAGTGTGTGTGTGTGTATAAGTTTGTGAGTGTGTGTGTGTGTGTGAGTATGAGTGTGTTTGTGAGTATAAGTGTGTGTGAGTATACAGTAAGTGTGTGAGTGTGTGTGAGTATGAGAATAGGTGTGTGTGTGTGTGTGAGTATGAGTTTGTGTGATTTTAAATGTGAGTATGATTTTAAGTGAGTGTGTGTGATTATGTGTGTGTGTGAGTATAAGAGTGTGTGTGTATAAGTGTGTGTATGTGTGTGTCGGTGAGTACAAATGTGTGTGTGTATGCGGTGTTTGCACTTTGAGGTCAGAAAATCTGTATAAAATTGGGCACTTGGGCCCAAAAACGTTTGCCATCACTGCTCTACATGAATATGTCACTTGATGGAGTGAGAGGTAAAATGAAATGCCCCTGGTTAGTACAGCATAGTGTGTTGTATATGTGTACCAAGGGCCCACCAAAACCTACCTTGCCCAGGTAGGGTGGGATGAGTCACTTATAAAAAAACAAACAAACACTGTTTGGACACCAGGGGGGTGGACAGTGAAAATCATAAGCCCCCAAAGAATACCCTGTGAATAAAATAATACCCGTTCTTAATCGTCAGTGACGATTCCTGTATAGTATAGTATGGTACAGGGAGACGGTTTGTTTCTAGCTTTGGCTGTCCTTAATGTTCCTTTTTACGTTGGCCAGTGGCCATGTCCCAATCCGAACCCCTCTGATGCTTTGATTCCTGAATGGCCAGAACTGATGTATGTTGAGTAGCCGCATCTCGATGATGTCTAAAAAAATACGGCGAAAGTGTGAAGTCGCTCTACCTGCTCCACATTACTCTACCTGGTCGTCGACCACCTAACAGCACAACGTTCTAAATGGGATGACCTGTAAAATGGGAAGAGTATCTTTAAATAGCAAACATAGTCACAATATACAGATAAAACAGTATATTTTCCTAACAACATTTACTAAAAGGTTGTTTTTTGTTCCCTTTTTTTTTCTGAAGCATTATTGTCCCTCTAAACTTTTTCTGTTTCCAGTTTTGTCTGGGGCTACCCTAATAATGTATACGTTTTAAAAGAATTTTTTTTCTTCGCGTTATACACAATCCTCAGTGGGGATGAAATGTACCCGGCGGTAAAAACACATCCGTCCGTGTTGAAGTTTTGTGACAAGTTGTACCACTTAACATAAAGCCGGAATGAGAATCATCTCCTGTGATTGCTTCTTTTTGCCGAATATGGCCCCCATCTCAGAGCCACCTAGAGGTTTGTTATATATTGAATGTCAACACAGAGCCATCCATCAGTCCATCCGATTATTTACTCTCTATTAAGAGTTGACTTAATGTACCATGGGAGACATGTACCCAGCTGCTAGGTACGCGGGGAGATACATTGCCTTAATAACCCCTATAATTTATTTGCTAATATAGCATGCTGTACATTAAAATGAAATAAACAGCAACAAATCAGCAGCCATAATGTTTTACTGCCTGTGGAATTTGATGGGTTTTTTTTATTATTATTATTTTTTTTTTTTTTAGGCCAAAATTAAATAAATAAATTGATAAAATTATGGATGCCTTGTTCTAAATTAAATCTGGGAGAATAAGAATTAAAAAAAATGTCAAAAAAAAAATCAGGAAGTCGATTTCAGGGAAACAAAATAGCCAATCATGGTTCTTTTTCTCTCTCTGTTCCTCATTGGAATTATGTCGAGAGGCCTGCTTTGACCCTGTGCCGTAGGTCCCTGCTCCACAGATAGGATTGCCACCTTTTCTTCAGAAAAATGCCGGCCTTGATACTGTCTCCATAGACTTAACATTGACCTGATGCCAATTTTTTACTGGCCTGCCGGTAAAATACCAGCCAGGTGGCAACCCTATCCACACGGTGACCTCTGGCTCTCGATCCCACCGTAGCACGTACACAGACTAGGCCTCAATTTTCATGTGCGCCGCCCTTGGCAAGCTAGCTCCTGATGGCGTGTTGGGGCAATCAGGGAGGGCTGAGGAAGAGGGTGGAGTTCCGTACACTCTCCTTCTCAATGCCCATTGAAGGAGGGGGTGTATAAAAGGTGCTATAGGGAGCAGCTTATGATTGACAGCCCTATAAATTCCTGTGGTGCCTGTACACAGTCCCATTACCCCTTATATACATTGCATGTCCCTGATCACCTGGCTTTTGACCCCTGACTTTCTTCTGCTGATTATTCTGTTTGCTTTTTCCCTGAATGTGGCCCTCTCGCTGAAGAACCTAAGTTGCCTGCCCTGACCTTCTGGACCATTTTTGAACATACTTCTAACTTCTCCTTTTTGTTGTGACGTTATCTGGTTTCCCCCCCCCCCCCCCCCCCCCGGCATCCCCACGGCTTCGGACTCACCAAAATCTGAGAAACAGTTAAAAAAAAAAAAGGGTAAAATTACCACCTTTTAAATAACGTGTTAATAGATACTCCGACGTGAATCCACAAAAGCTCTCACAAAAGGAAGGAAACAGAGGAATCAAATGCCAGTAAAAAAAATATACATTTAATGATAAGTAGTAACTCACATATAGGCAAAGTGTTCTGGGTAATGATAGTGCAGGATAGAGTAAAAAGCTTAAAATACCCTGCCACAGATTAGAGGATTGCAGAGCTCCAGAATGCGGCACGCGTTTCACAAAAGTTGGCCTCCCCAAGGTCGGCAATTGACTCCTGCTGTGTTTTAGATGTGTTTGTGACGTCTCCTGCTAATGACATCACCATGGGGCTTTATATGCAAATTAGATATTTCCCATTAAGGAGTAGTTTTCTTGCACATTTTGCTAACGCAATCTATCCATTTTTTTCATTCTCTACATTGACACTATAGAAAAATGACATTTTTGGCACTGTAATAAAATCTGTACTTAGATGTAGTTCTAAAATAACATAAAGGGTGACAATATAAAAGCAGATCATACATATAAAGAGTACCCCCAGGAGGAGAGAAAGACAACGCGTTTTGCATAAGAACAACGTGTGAATCAGCGCTTTAAATAATATATAATACTGTATGATAAATGAGTAAATGACGGAGAATGTATAAGTACACTTGCTGCCACCCCTACACACCGATAACTCCCAAACATTTGCCCCCAGTACCAAACCTCACTTGGGTCAGAGCAGACAAACTGCTCAGTGAAATTGGAATCCACAGGGGAAAGGGATCAACTGGCCCGGATGTAATCCAAAGGGCCAAAAGGAGAAGTGTAAAGGACGTTAAACTTTAATAATATCTATAAAAAAAAAAAAGCAAACCGCTTACAAGAGAATAAAGAAGACAACAAAAGACATTTTGCCAAGTTCATTTCTGCGGTGGGAGTGACAACGCGTTTTGCCTATCGGCTTCGCACGGCTTCATCAGTTTTCTCGAGCTTCGGAGTAGTGGATACAGTTGCAGGTGGGAGAGGAGGGGAAGATAGATCTTCAAAATCTTTTGGTACAACAGTGGATTGAATTCAGCACCAGACGAAGCCAATAAGCGAAACGCGTTGCGCCACACACACTACAGAAGTGAACTGCCGAGGATGCTGCTTGGAAGTTATCAATCCTAACGGAGTTACACAACATATATTTCTCTCTCTTTTGCCTAAATACACCTTGTGAGTGGATACAGATAACAACGTGCCTGGAGGACAATACATCTATAATTTAAAAGGTACATGCGAAGCGCGCAGTTTTGTTCCAATTTATTCCTATTAGTGCTTAGACGTTCTAGACAGTCGCAGGAGCAAAGACTGAAGTCACCAAAACACTAAATTAAAATATCTTAATTTCTACACAAACCTCGCATTACTCCCTACATAACCCTCAATGAGTCTACTTTATTTAGTAGGCCAAGGGGTACACTGAGGGGTCTAGGACTCTTCTGTTCATCGCTGACAGTTCAGCGCGGCAGTTAGAACGCTGAACTGTCAGCAATGAAGAATAACGCGGCCGTTTGATCGCGGACGCGGCTCCGTAAGAGCTGACAGTTCAGTGCTTACATTTTTTTTTTTAAAATGTAAAAGTAAAAACAAAATACCCCCCCCTAATAAATGATTCCGCCCCGAAAGTGGCCCCCCAAACCACAATACTAAAATTAACCCCAAAACCCTAATACTAACCTCCTAAACCCTAATACTAACCCCCAAACCCTAATACTAAAATTAACCCCCGAACCCTAATACTAACCTCCTAAACCCTAATACTAACCCCCAAACCCTAATACTAAAATTAACCCCCTAAACCCTAATACTAACATTAACCCCGAACCCTAAAAACTAATACTAACCCCCTCAACCCTAATTCTAACCCCCTAAACCCTAATTCTAACCACCCTTACTAAAATAATCTAAAATAGATAAAATACTAAAATAAACTTACCTTTAGCGATGAAATGTCCCGCGATGAAATCTCCCGCGACGAGCTGTCGTGTGGTGAAGAGACGGCGGTGAAGCGGCTGCTGCCGCGATGAAGTGTCCCATCCCCTACACTGAGACCCCATTCATACATTTACTGTACACTGTTTGCGGCTGTTTCACTCTAAAAACATATCTACATTTTGTTGGTCTGCAGAGCAAATGTGAAATGACATGTAGTAAGTTTGGAGCCAAACTAGATGGCGTAACCTATGGCCTTATTCCAAATATATGGACATTTTTAAAATGTAACCAATCAAAATAATTCTAACCGTCTTTGGGACCATTAGATGATTATAATGTCCTAACACAATCTCATTCCTAGAAGCAGTCAGTACATTAATAAATTGGCATAAAAATAAATCCATATCTGTAACGGGAAGAATATATATATATATATATATATATATATATATATATATATAAAAAGCAGATAAATGAACTAATTCTGCCCTTTTTAATTTCTCTTTTTTTGTTGTTTGTATCCTTCCTGGTGGATTGAATAAGTCTCATTAATGTTCTGTGCTTGGTAATGTAGAGGAAATGAATGAAAATAATACCAATTTATTAAGAACTGAAAGAAAGAAAAAAAAAAAACGATTTTGTTCAAAAATGCTACATATCTCCAGCTAAACTGTTACATTACATCATTATCTTCAAACTCCGGCAGTGTTCTGGGAACAGACATGATTAAACTCTGATCCAATCACATTTTCAGTAAGCATCACGAAATAATAGACTAGTGATGGAATTTAACCCAGTGCTTTTTAAAAAGGTAGCTCCACCCCTTTGGGTAGGTATAGGAGGGACATTTAAGGACAGCTTTTTTAGTTCATGGTGAAGAAGGATTCTAAGTAGTGTTGAGCGAACCCGAAGCGCCCTGCTCGGCTTCGTACCGAACATTACGGTTTTTGGACCCCGGACCCGAACACGGACATTTCACTGTATGTTCCGGTTGGAGTTCGGCAAATACATGTATTCCATAAACCGAAAGTCTATAAACCGAAAAAGATTCGGTTTGTAGACTTTCAGTTTATGTAATACATGTAATGCTATTGCTATTCTATAAACCGAAATAGAGTCCACATTCATACGAATAGGTCAACTGACCTATTCGTATGAATGGGGACACTCTTACCCACATTTTACTTCATTTTGCAGCCCTCTAGTCCAGGACTTTTTTAGAGGCATTTTAGTGGCCAAAAGTTCGTGTCCCCATTGACTTCAATGGGGTTCGGGTTCGGGGTCAAGTTCGAGCACGGACCCGGACATTTTTTCGAAGTTCGGCCGAACTTGCCAAACCCGAACATCCAGGTGTCCGCTCAACTCTAAGTAGATTCAAATTGTTCACCTGTTAAACACCATTAGATGGGCACCAGTTGAACTGATTAGCTGAAGTATTTTGGCAGGGTGGCACAAGAAGTGGGACTACTGCAATTGGGGAGATTCATCCCTGCCTTTAATACAGTTCTGCTTTAAAGGTCCCCAAAGTCACTTTCCAGTCTGCATAAATCACATTTTTAATATTTGATTCAAGCCCTCCCCTGGTGATTACTCTGCATGTTTACTGCAGGTGCGGCAGTACTGATTATATAGACACTGTGGATATAAAGTTTTTGTTTTATTTAGTCACTTCCTGTGCTGCTGGAATAGAATACATTGTGTGGACTGTAAGACTTTCTCGTGTACACAGTAGGATCCCTTAACAGTGCAACACATTGTCTGATGACATCACTAGAGAGACAGGAAATTCCATTCATGTGAGTGAAATTATTTTCATTGGTTCCTGCAGCAAAATTTAAAAAAAAAAAAAAAGAAAAGAAATTGACTTCTACTCATCTAGTGTGGGCAGTCCTGGTTTCTTGCAAACTGCTGTAATTTCACAATTTCATCTAGCTGTAAGTATTTTATATTTTAGGCAATGCAAAATGTAAGACATGCATTTTAAAGTACTTTGAAAGCACATTAATATGCATTAACATTTGGAACATGCATTTTGGGCACCAGACAGTCCCTTTAATCTAATATACGTTAAGAATGTCCTGACCTCCCCCGAACTCCAGAGGAGATTCATGACTCCTAGCTGGGAATTGTCAGGAGATGGCAGCGCCCCCTTCAGGTAAGGATTTCTCTTACTCTGCCTATTTGGTGCCGATTTCACCTACCAATACGTAGATTAAGTGGTAATAATACATTCCTGAACGTGAATGTGTCAGCTTGCATGGTTTACGTGATAGAAATACAAAACCTTTCGCACAAGTTGCGCACACATACTTGGCTAAGACCAATCTCCTTAAACCCATACTCCACTTCCCAGCCTTACCGAAAACTAAATCTATACCGTAAATATAGGCCGCAAGGGCACTGCAGACATAGATAACACATTTTGAGTTGCATGACACATGTCTTTTAATTTGATAGCTGACTTTAGAAATACCATCAATGAATTCTTTTGCTCTTCTTGGGCACACGGATCAGTGATCAAAACTATCACATCTGTACCATCCCTTAATATTGCCCAGAAAGTTACCACCTTTCATACCCAATGTGGTTTTTTTTGTTATTATTTTTACATTTCTCTGTCATATCGATGGGGAGTAGAAGATTCTTAAGGCTTTTGTTCTTTTTACATATCACTCAGACTGTTATCTGGCAGTTATCCTTTTTTCTGCAACAGGTCATTTTAAACAGTGAGTTTGTTATTGCTCCATGTATTTACGATTACTTGCTTTTTCCGGTTTATTTGCTTATTGCATTTATTCCTTGTGGGAATTTACTCTGTTCCCTACCATATAGCGGTTTATTGGATTTCCGCGTGATTTTTTCCTTATATATATATATATTTTTTTTTTATTTGTGTATATTTTACTTCTGCATATTTAATTTGTTTATTTTTAATTCTTATCCATTACTTATTATACATTGTGTTTATTAAACATTTATATTTTTTATAATCCTTTTGTGTTTGTGTTTTCCTTCAAGGTTTTTTTAGTTCACCATTATTTTTTGATATTTAGCGCTGTCTATTCATCTTTTGTGTTCTCTCCCGTCAGTGGTGCTCCACTGTTCCAGCCAAGACTAGCAGATATTTTTTTTCACTCAATATGATTAAAAACTAAGATCTCACTTGGAAGCATTGAAGTACGTTCAACATACTAGCGCCTACATTCTATATATGTTAATATAGCCTTTGGGGTTTGTATTTATTTATTTATATTTATATCTTTTTCTAATGATTTATTTTATATTAATCTATTTTGGTGGCGGTTTTCTAGAGCTACCATTCCACTATTGGTTTAAATACAGGCGCGGTGTACTTTTTTTTCACTATACTAGGCCTTATTTACTTAGTCTATAAGTCCCAAATCTTACGACGTATCCTCCTTTCTAAACATCTGGGGATGTATTTATCAAGACATATCTAAAGCACTTACTTTGAACCAATCAAGAGGGTACATTCCATTGGTTGCCATGGTGATTGTTCCCGCCGTATTAATTTGCTACAATATTGATGGAGATTGGCCCACTCCATTACAATTCCAAGAACTTTTTGAGTTAAAATGGCAGCTCCACCCACTGTATATTAAGTGCTTTAAAATTTGACTAAACTTGTATTTCCTCTTTTTTCAGCCTCTTTTTACAATGCCACCTCCACTTTTTATAGGTCCCACCCAAAAAGACTTTTCAATTATTTATTTGTTATACTGTGGTCCTATAGTCTCCCTGCTTGGGGAGTAGACTTGATACTACCTTAGTCATGTATATAAATTGTCATATTCCCAAACGTTTTCAAATCATGCCCCCCTTCTGATTTTCATCAAAGCCTCACGCCCTCCCAAACAGTAGGTACCAGATATAGAGACAGTTGTATATATACCCTATACCAACCATGTTAAGGTTCTATAGAGTATAAAGTAAGTAGGCTGATCCAAACTCTTCAGAGAAGGGAAATAGCCATATACTTACAGCAGTAGAAAAAAAGAATTTATTCTTAGATGTAGTTTCATAAAATCGTGAATATCAATTTAAAAGCATATCACACATATATAAACTACCCCCCACTACACCTAGAGTGTTTCACCCCTAAACTAGTGCTGAGGCCTAGGATTTGCAGCGCCATCTTACATCCTCCACAGTTTAGTTTGTTATTTGAAAAATACTTTATTGAGCCTTCTTTGCTCTCCATAGTTCTATCAGGGGGCTGACATGTTGTTTAGAATCTTTGCTCTGTGTAGCTCTATCAGGGGGCTGACATGTTGTTTAGAATCTTTGCTCTGTATAGCTCTATCAAGGGGTGGACATGTTTAGAATCTTTGATCTGTATAGCTCTATCAGGGGGCAAACATGTTGTTTAGAATCTTTACTCCGTATAGTTTTATCAGGGGGCGGACATGTTGTTTAGAATCTTTGCTCTGTGTAGCTGTCAGGTGGCGGACATGTTGTTTAGAATCTTTGCTCTGTGTAGCTCAATCAGGGGGCTGACATGTTGTTTAGAATCTTTGCTCTGCATAGCTCAATCAGGGGGCTGACATGTTGTTTAGAATCTTTGCTCCGGATAGCTCTATCAGGGGGCTGACATGTTATTTAGAATCTTTGCTCCATATAGCTCTATCTGGGGGAGGACATGTTGTTTAGAATGTTTGCTCTGTATAGTTCGATCAGGGGTGGACATGTTGTTTAGAATCTTTGCTCTGCATAGCTCTATCAGGGGGCTGACATGTTGTTTAGAATCTTTACTCCGCATAGCTCTATCAGGGGGCTGACATGTTGTTTAGAATCTTTACTCCGCATAGCTCTATCAGGGGGCTGACATGTTGTTTAGAATCTTTGCTCTGTATAGTTCTATCAGGGGGTGGACATGTTGTTTAGAATCTTTGCTCTGGAAATCTCTATCAGGGGGCGGGCATGTTGTTTAGAATCTTTGCTCTGTGTAACTCAATCAGGGGGCTGACATGTTGTTTAGAATATTTGCTCTGCATAGCTCTATCAGGGGGCTGACATGTTGTTTAGAATCTTTGCTCCGCATAGTTCTATCAGGGGGTGGACATGTTGTTTAGAATCTTTGCTCCGCATAGCTCTATCAGGGGGCGGACATGTTGTTTAGAATCTTGGGTCAGATATTTCTTCCTAGTGGTTCAAATCAAGGAAGATTCGACCCAAGATTCTAAACATGTCCACCCCCTGATAGAGCTATGGGGAGCAGAGAGAGCTCATTATTGTATTATTGCATAGCTCTATCAGAGGGCGGACGTGTTGTTTAGAATCTTTACTCTGCATAGCTCTATCAGGGGGCTGACATGTTGTTTAGAATCTTTGCTCCGCATAGCTCTATCAGGGGGCGGACATGTTGTTTAGACTCTTGGGTCAGATATTTCTTCCTATTGGTTCAAATCAAGGAAGATTCGACCCAAGATTCTAAACATGTCCACCCCCTGATAGAGCTATGGGGAGCAGAGAGAGCTCATTATTGTATTCTTTCATTAAAGCATATATTTTTAAAATGTCAACACTTAATGCTATCTTTTAATTAAGCATCTTTTTTTTGCAGACAGTTGTACTTTAAAAAAGATCCATATGTAAAATATTTAAATCCCCACCATATTATCCATTCCCCCTGTGTAGCTCAATCAGGGGGCTGACATGTTGTTTAGAATCTTTGCTCCGGATAGCTCTATCAGGGGGCTGACATGTTATTTAGAATCTTTGCTCCATATAGCTCTATCTGGGGGAGGACATGTTGTTTAGAATCTTTGCTCTGTATAGTTCTATCAGGGGGTGGACATGTTGTTTAGAATCTTTGCTCTGCATAGCTCTATCAGGGGGCTGACATGTTGTTTAGAATCTTTACTCCGCATAGTTCTATCAGGGGGCGGACATGTTGTTTAGAATCTTTGCTCCGCATAGCTCTATCAGGGGGCTGACATGTTGTTTAGAATCTTTGCTCTGTATAGTTCTATCAGGGGGTGGACATGTTGTTTAGAATCTTTGCTCTGGAAATCTCTATCAGGGGGCGGACATGTTGTTTAGAATCTTTGCTCTGTGTAGCTCAATCAGGGGGCTGACATGTTGTTTAGAATATTTGCTCTGCATAGCTCTATCAGGGGGCTGACATGTTGTTTAGAATCTTTGCTCCGCATAGCTCTATCAGGGGGCTGACATGTTGTTTAGAATCTTTACTCCGCATAGCTCTATCAGGGGGCTGACATGTTGTTTAGAATCTTTGCTCCGCATAGCTCTATCAGAGGGCGGATGTGTTGTTTAGAATCTTTACTCTGTGTAGCTCAATCAGGGGGCTGACATGTTGTTTAGAATATTTGCTCTGCATAGCTCTATCAGGGGGTGGACATGTTGTTTAGAATCTTTGCTCCGCATAGCTCTATCAGGGGGCTGACATGTTGTTTAGAATCTTTACTCCGCATAGCTCTATCAGGGGGCTGACATGTTGTTTAGAATCTTTGCTCCGCATAGCTCTATCAGAGGGCGGATGTGTTGTTTAGAATCTTTACTCCGCATAGCTCTATCAGGGGGCTGACATGTTGTTTAGAATCTTTGCTCCGCATAGCTCTATCAGGGGGCGGACATGTTGTTTAGAATCTTGGGTCAGATATTTCTTCCTATTGGTTCAAATCAAGGAAGATTCGACCCAAGATTCTAAACATGTCCACCCCCTGATAGAGCTATGAGGAGCAGAGAGAGCTCATTATTGTATTTTTTCATTAAAGCATATCTTTTTAAAATGTCAACACTTAATGCTATCTTTTAATTAAGCATCTTTTTTTTTGCAGACAGTTGTACTTTAAAAAAGATCCATATGTAAAATATTTAAATCCCCACCATATTATCCATCCCCCCCCCCCCCCCCCCCCCAATCTGTTTCCTGATAAAGCTTTTCATTCCTGTCTTATCTATGGCTGCGTCATGCCAGAATTCAGGGGAATTAATTCCTGTACCTTACATAGAGAAGGTGAATATATATATATATATATATATATATATATATATATATATATATATATATATATATATATATATATATATATATGAATGTACAGACTGGGCAGCCAGCTCTTTATTATTGTGTACTACTTCAGAGAGGTGACTACTGGATCACCTTTCCTGCACTTGAGGGCAATGTGTCATTTCTAATGATGATAAGCAAGTGACATGGCATCTGATGAGATAAGTAGGAGCAGAGAATACATGAGGGAAATAAAGTAACAGAGGGGAAAATAATCTAGGAGGGGGAGAGAGAGGGACAGAGGGAGGCAGAGAGACAGAGGGGCACAGGGAGAGGGGGGCACAGTATAGGGAGGGGGGCATGATTGGGTGACAAGGAAGCACAGAGGAGACTGAGGTGGTAGGAGAAAGGGCAATTGAGGAAGGAAGGGGGTGAAAACCAGCATCTGTGTGTGCAAGTACAGGAAAAGAGAGCCAGACTGTGAGATCAGGACTGATCAAGCCATGGATAGCAAGGTAGACAGCACACATCCGGGTAATTTGGTACAGTAGATTACAGCTGATCACCTCTTGGAAGCAGAGACAAGGAGGAAGAAGCACTGGAGACATTAGCATCCCTGTATCCTGTGATCAGCTGCTCTCACCATCCCTGAGCAGACACTGGCTGGTCCTAGCAGAGGATAAGGTAGGCACTTATTATAATATTACAGAGAATGCAAGGGCTACAAAAAAAAATAAGAGTCATATTCATGGTGGTTATTCCCAATATCAATAATAAAAGCAGTGATACAGCTTGTCATTAAATGGACTGGTACCCTCCATTAGCTTACAATTTCTTCTTGAAAAAATATGATGTATTATTATTGTTAATAATGTTGTATGCAGCTATAATAGAAGTTCACTTGGCCCACACACTTAACCCTTGAAATGGAAAAGTCTACACCCCAGATTGTATTCCTGTGTTCTGGTATGCTGGAATTTGGGGGAGGTGAGGAGGGGGAAGGGGGGGGGGGGGGGGATTGAGGTGAGGATCATTACAGGATTGGGATATTTTGCTTGTATTTGAATCCACTCTGTGAATTAACTCTTTCACAGCCAACCCAGGGCACAGTCCAAGACTGCATCAAAATCATCATTTTCGATGATTTAAACCTACATTAAGTTTGAGTAAGTCTGTCAAAAAAAAAAAAAAAATTCAGCCCATTGTGAAATGATAATATTAAGAATAAGATGAGTCACGTGAAGGTTATATAACTTGTATTTTTATGAGACACTATGACAATAGTGCTATTTATTATGTCTGGAAATAACCTGGAAACTCTTATTTTACATCATATATTTTGACCATCCCAAGATCTGAAGTTTTCAAGATTGCAAATGAATACATCACCTCAGTCAAGATTCCTGATTATTCAGAGAATATAGCTGGATTACAATTTCCCCATGATATATAGCAGTATTACACACTGTATAATGGAACAGTAATATTACAAAATAAGCATCTCACCTATAGGTATGAAAGTCATCTATTTAGTTCTTACATCAAAAATGCAGTGCATCAAAATAGTTCAGACACTGTATTAGCATCGCTCCAATCACATGCATCGATGTATGTGACTTCACCTTGTTGTGGCCCTGTATGCAAATGAGCAAACTACAATGGAGAATGTGTAATTTGCATACTGTGACAGACACTGATGAACACCAAATTCTCTTGAAGATGTGCATTTGCATATAAATTTAGATAATTTCTATGTTCTACATTCTCCTTTGTAAATATGATTTAGAGTTAGTAGACATGTTTGTCTTTCTACTGTCTGGCTTAGAGTCTGTGGGTTGTGTTGATTGGTGTTTGCTAAAAACTATTGATTTGAGCTGTGAAGAATGACATGTTGGGTCATTGATATATATGTTACGGTCTACAAGTCGGCTTACATTGTATCCGTGTGCAAAGTGAATTCTACACATAGATTTTTACTAGCATATAGCCACATACATTACATACCTAGCCTTTCAAAGCTTCCTATTAATTACAGTGCTATTTTTTTTTTAAATGTAATATTGTAACCGTTGGTACCCTATTTCCGTCCATAATGTCTTAATTGTATGGAATTTAGCAGGGCTAACCATACAGATTTCTTTTAACAACAATATTATATAGATCGGCAGGTTTCTCTATTTAAATGTATAAATAATTGAGAATACAATAAAAATAGGGCGTTGGAAGCAATAAACTTTTGTCTTTTAAAATCTTTTATTGAATATAAAAAAAATATAGACAATGTATAAAAACAGCTTAATAATCCATAATAAAAGCAGAGTAAATAAAGTTAAATGTATATTTTGCAATAATGTTGATACAAAAGCTCAAACTTTACTTTAATGAGAAACATTCATTTAGCATCGATTGGCTGTAGACCGTGATCTCTTGTGAAGAGAGACATTCATTACTTGGCATGCCGATTGTAGATTATTCTCAAGGCTGGATGATTATGTATGCCCCTTTTCTATAGCGGTCTCCAGTATACACCGTGGATGTCCTGGCCAGTGGCTTAATTTGCTGATATAGTTGGAAATGACATTGCTTTTTACTAACCAATTTTTCAGAATGAACTATAGTGCCATTGTAGCCCTAACCCTAACCTAAACCCTAGCCCTAAGAGCAGGCTAAAAACAAAACATTATCATTTTTTTATTTGAAAGAATTAGGAGCTGTGTGGTGCTTAGGAGACATGGGCAAGCTGCCTGTAATATTATTAGTCTGTTGGACTGGGATAGACTAACGCTTTCAAAACTAGGCACATCCAGTCTCTGTGTTTGGCTGTCACGGGGGTGGGGGGCTCTCCCATGGCATGCCAGAGGGCATAGCACAGATCCGAACTGCAGGTCATGCCAGACACGTCCTTTGTTACAAAGAGGCTAATCGCCATTTAGTAAATGTCATTGCATGTGTGAATGTGGTACTGTTCCAGTACAGGACTGCTATTTTGCATTATAATAGTCACAAAAATACTTGTATAAGTAGTACCGTGTTAGCTGTGGAAAAAAACAGGAAACAAGTAAAGTTAAAATGATACCATTTATTGGCTAACTGAGAGTTTGGTTGCAAGCTTTCAAGACCAAGTTGCCGTGTCCCTTCCTCAGGCATAAATGAGGCTAAAACCAAATTCCGAATGACAAAACATAGTTTACAGCTGTATAAAAAAAAGTGCAAGAAAAACACGGGGTATTGAAGCGGTAAATCACTCAGATCCATAGAGATCCAACAGATAAGATCAGTTTGGTCAGAGCATCTCTGATCCCTCCACTCCCTGGTTAGGGGGCCATAATATCATTAGACACGTGCCAGATCCATGAAGGTGTCAAATGTTTGTTGAAATAAGTCCACTGCAGCAATCCACGGCTTGTGAAAAGATTATTAATTAGTCAGGTTATATCTGGAGAAGAATTCAATGTCTCTATTAAGGCCATAAACTGGCATATTAATTTGACCTCTCATATTCTTCTCTCCCTCTGTACCACTGTTTTCTTATAAAGACTAGCAGCTTATTTTCTCAATGCGACTCATCTGTCCAATCCACTGAGATATTTCATTGTCAATATCCTCAATCAGTGTATCGCTGGGTTTGTATACATTTATAATAATTATTTAAATTTAATTTTTTTATTTTTTTATTTATTTATTTTTTTTTTTTGGTAAAGGGTTCACTTTGATTTCACATAATAGGCGCTGTGTATATCACATTTCTTCTCTCCCTCTGTGTGCAAAAAAATCCCATCAGTACCAAAGATTTACATCCTGGATACAGTGACAGATGCTCTCCAACAGGTGTATCTGTTTTTTTTCCTGATTGGTAGAATGGACCGTTTTTGTAAAGCTTGGCCCATTTCTCCCACATACATTGCGTTAGGGCAGTTGGTACTTTGTCTGTGCTGTGGATGTGTGCACAGGTCTCACATCTCTTTTGTTGGCAGGGAGACGTACCCTTCACCATATCTGTGTGCAGGGTGCTCCTCACCATCGTTTGCTTGAGGGCGGGAGGCTGCCTGGATGAAAGTAGTCTTTCATCTGCGTCTAAAATTGTTTGTAGTTGCCTGGAAATCTTCCATTTGTGGATTGTAGGTCAGCACTACGGGTACGCTGCTTTCTTTCTTTGAGAGTCTGGGATTTTTGTAGAACCTAACTTGTATTGATCAATATAGGGAAAGTGGACATACTTGCCTTGTGTAGTGTCCAGTGTTAAACGTCGTCTGGAATTTCAATTAACCAAGTACAACTATTATCATGTCCTGGATTAAAAGGCCTTAAAGGGAGTTAGTATCCTGTTATACAATTTATATTCACTGCTAATCAGAGAACTGAAAAGTGCTTATTATTCAACAACTGTATATAGGGGAAAAACGTATATCACTTTCAACCAAATATGCTCATGGTATCCACTCCCACTTAACAAATTAATTATATATGATAATAACATTAGCCTTTATAAACGCATTCTATAAAAGTCAGGGGTGTAACTATAAACCACAGGGCCCGGTGCGTAAATTGCCATCGCCCAACCCGATCCAACTTTGCAACGCATCATCACATGATCCCGACTGGTTATTTCCTGCGTGCTGGATGTGTCTGAAACAAGGATGAACTCCACACTCGCAGGACAGCCGGTGGCTTAGATAGGGAGGTCAAATGGTCACAGAGGTTACCCGGACCCTAAAGGGTGGACCAGTTGCAGTGGAGAGCCCCTACTACTGTGATTGATACGCCCCTGCTTTGAGTATCTGTGTAACCTCAGCATAGCCAATATCAATACAATCAGAATAAAATTCTGATGAAGTTAATAAACTGATATATGTTCTCTTTGGATAAATCAGACAGTGAAGGTTTTGTAAATAGCTGTGCATTATGTAGACACACAGGGGAGAAATGTTTTGGAGTTCACAGCAGTGAATTAGATATTGATGCCAGTGGAGTACCCACAGAGCAGGCAGAATTGAATCATCCCCGTGGAGGCATCTGCTGTTATGTCCGTTGCAGAGATTTATTGCAGCTAGGGTATTCTGAGCGGAAGAGATGGCGTCGGACATTTTCAGTGACAACAGCACATAACAAACATTTCAATCACAGAAATCCCAACCTTCCCATAGGCGGTTTCCCAGAAGAGGGTGTGTGTTCACGGAACTCTGTCTACCAAACATTATTTATACCAGCGCTCCGCAACCAGTGTGCCGCTGGATATTGGGAGGTGTGCCGCTGGATATTGGGAGGTGTGCCGCTGGATATTGGGTGGTGTGCCGCTGGATATTGGGTGGTGTGCCGCTGGATATTGGGTGGTGTGCCGCTGGATATTGGGTGGTGTGCTGCTGGATATTGGGTGGTGTGCCGCTGGATATTGGGAGGTGTGCCGCTGGATATTGGGAGGTGTGCCGCTGGATATTGGGTGGTGTGCCGCTGGATATTGGGAGGTGTGCCGCTGGATATTGGGAGATGTGCCGCTGGATATTGGGAGGCTCTCCTCTTGGGGCCCGGTAGCCAGCATCCACTGGATGATACTGACGAAAAAAATAACAGTATGTCATATCCGGTGTCTGTGTTTCCCCCCTCCGTGCAGGAGGGAAGACTGCACGGAGGAGACGACCGAGGACACAGGCAGCCAGGAGGTGACTACTGGGGAAGGGGAGTAGAGTTTGCCATAATATTGGGCAAATTGGCTGGGGCATATTAAATGGTAAAATAATACTGGCATATTATTGGGCAAATTGGCTGGGGCATATTAAATGGTAAAATAATACTGGCATATTACTGGGCAAATTGGCTGGGGCAGATTAAATGGCAAAATAATACTGGCATATTATTGGGCAAATTGCCTGGGGCATATTTAATGACAAAATAATACTGGCATATTATTGGGCAAATTAGCTGAGGCATATTAATGGCAAAATAATAATGGCATATTATTGGGCAGATTGGCTGTGGCTTATTAATCGCAAAATAACACTGACATATCAATGGTAAAAGTAAAACTGGCATATTAATGGCAAAATAATACTGGCATACTAATGGGCAAATTGGCTGTGGCTGGTTTTGTTTGTCTATTTATGATTTTGTAATGCACTGGTTTTGTTTGTCTGTGATTTTGTAATGCACTGGTTTTGTTTGTCTGTTTATCATTGGTAATGCACTTGTCTTGGTTTGTCTGTTTATCATTGGTAATGCACTGGTTTGGTTTGTCTGTTTATCATTGGTAATGCACTTGTCTTGGTTTGTCTGTTTATCATTGGTAATGCACTGGTTTGGTCTGTCTGTTTATCATTAGTAATGCGCTGGTTTGGTTTGTCTGTTTATCATTGGTAATGCACTGGTTTGGTCTGTCTGTTTATCATTGGTAATGCACTTGTCTTGGTTTGTCTGTTTATCATTGGTAATGCACTTGTCTTGGTTTGTCTGTTTATCATTGGTAATGCACTTATCTTGGTTTGTATGTTAATCATTGGTAATGAAATGGTTTGGTTTGTATGTTTATCATTGATAATTCACTTGTCTTGGTTTGTCTGTTTATCATTGGTAATGCGCTGGTTTGGTTTGTCTGTTTATCATTGGTAATGGACTAGTTTGGTTTGTCTATTTATGACTTGTAATGCACTTATCTTGGTTTGTGCATTCATTATTTATTTTGCACAGTTGATTGGTTTTAAAGGTAAATAAAGGCATCTAGTTCTTATGTTCTGTGTATGGACTTGACTTTATAATTTGTATATATTTTTGCTTGTGGTGTGCCACGGAATTTTGTGAAGAGCTTTGGTGTGGCCTGGGTGAGAAAAGGTTGAGGAGCACTGCTTTAAACTATGGATATAGAGATCAAAAACAATATTTAAAAAAAATTCTCCATACATTGCATAGTTGCCAACATCGGCCATGTTTCCAGGGACACATATTTGTTCCACATGCTGCAGAAAGACAATGCAAAGTGCAGCCTGGCTGTATGTAGGATGGATATACGCACAGACAGAATGCAATTAATTAATCAGGGTGGAGATCTCAGCTATGACATTGTGCTACCAAAAGTGCATAAATAAAGAGAAGAATGCATTTAAAATGTGTCTGTGGTGTCCCCTATTTATGACATCACCTGTGGTTTGATATGCCAATTAGCTACTTTTCTGTGGCAAATGTGTAATTTGCATACCAGAGCCACAGATCATCTACAGATAGGGTTGACACCTTTTCTTCAAAAAAAATACCGGCCTTGGTACTGTCTCCATGGACTTAACATTGGCCTAATGCCAATTTTTTACCGGCCTGCCAGTAAAATACCGGCCAGGTGGAAACCCTATCTACAGATGATGACATAAGCACGGGTCAAAGCAGACACACTGAAAAGACATTTTTCTTCTAATCTGGGCATTTACTTGCAATTCTTCTAACACAATGTCTACGTAATTTGAAAATCTATGTATTCCCAGTACAAGTCACGAGTCCCTTTAATTTAACAAAGGCAGAAACATAGAATAAAGTTATTTCACTTCTAAAGTGGATGTTTTAATAGTTATATAAGATTTAAACCACTAGTGATGTCGCCTCTTCCCATCCTTCCGGCCTCCTATGCTAATGAGCGCCATGGTATGCAAATGAACTGTGCAGACGCCCTTCTCAGGCGTCATTTAGGATGAGAACTGCCTCCCTGCTCAGTCATAAATATTTGAGGCTTATTTATCAAAAGCCCCGCACACGGGTGTCAGGAAGGTACCGCAAAAAGCGCTACCTCCATTTCTTATTCAGACAGAGTGGTGATTCACTATGGCCGTGGTTCTCTGCCACTTATCAGAGTTTTTTTTAAATTTTTTTACCCTTTTTTAATTTAGGAAAGTGCCAGAGTACTCCAGAAGTGCGGGACCGGTACACATAAAACAAAATCCTGACTTTTTTGGGGGGCATTAGAGACAGGTTGAGGATCCCTTATCCGAAATGCTTTGGCAGTGGTGTATCTTGGTTTTGTGCTGCCCTAGGCAGACAAAATTTGGGCACCCCCCTATCGACGCTGCACAAGCACTACATTCCCCATGACCTCCATCACCCTCATTACATGCTCCCATCACCCCCATTACATGTCTCCATCACCCCCATTACATGTCTCCATCACCCCCATCACATGCCTCCATCACCCCCATTACATGTCTCCATCACCCCCATTACATGTCTCCATCATCCATCTCCATTAGCACTAGACTAAAGGGCCAATATTTTGATGCACAATTAGAATGTTGTGGTGATAGGAAGGTCACCGACCAATTGGAGCCGGAGTGGATCGGATCATTATTACCAAAACATTCTAAGACTTGAGATTTAAATAGAGAAGTGCCCTGACCCTGCTTGTGTCAGCTGGAACTAAGAACTGAGGCACTCGCCTGGCTTTTGTACCTGTCATCACGTCGTCCTTACATGTATGCAATAGGTTGTATTCAGCCATGCTCATTATCTTAGCTTCAGGGCTGGAGGCAGAGAAGTTAAATCAAGGGCTTTACATGATTTATTCAGAGACAAAGAATTTCGACCATCAATATTTTTCCTTTATGCATCATTAACATTTTGTGGCATAATTGTGCTTTTTCTGTGCAGCTCTTCTTGGTGAGTGCCAGGGCTGTCATCAGAGGGGTAGAGACAGAATCCCAGTAATGGGCCTGGCTTTCCTGGGGGGCCTGCAGCCAGAGGATAACTGTGTGCTGTGCACAGACATCCTACAAAAGCAGCCCAATGCTTCCAATGTGTTTACTAAGCCAAAACACGTTATTCTCTGTGTTCTTGCTCAAAAGACACACTGGAAGTGCCAAGCACCATTGGAAGATATATGTGCGCACAGAGTTTCCCCCACTAGGGGTCAAGGCATGTCCTCTGGATGCACTGGGAAGATGGTGGATGCAATGGTAAGTCTACCAGTGCAATGGCAAATCCTGAAATTACAATGGCAAGTCTGTTGGTCTAATGGCAAGTCTGCGGGTGAAATGGCATGCTTTGTGGGTGTAATGGCATGGCTTGTGGGTATAATGGCAAGTCTGTGGGTGCAATGATAAGTCCTGGGATTGCAATGGCAAGTCCTCTGGGTACAATGGCAAGTCTGGGGGTGCAGAATCAAGGTCTGGACGTAAAGGGACATATTCAGTGGGTGGACTGGCAAGTCCTGGAGGTGCAATGGCAAGTCTGGGGATGCAATAGCATATAGTAATAGCTTACTTTGGATCTATATTGCCTGCAATAGCATGTCCTGTTGGTGCAGTGGCAAGTCTGGGGGTGCAATAGCAACGCCAGTGGGTGCAATCGCAAATACTATTGGTGCTATTGCAAATCTTGTGGGTGCAATGGCAAATCCTGAGGTTGTAATGGAAGGTCCAGTTGTTACAGGGGAAGTCTAATGGATAAAGGGGCAAGTCCAGTGGGTGCTGCAGTTTGTGTGGGGGTAAGCCCTGTGGGTGCTGCAGTGTTTTGTGGGGGCAAGTCCTGTGGGACTTGTAAAATATTTTACTCATCTACAATAGCTAATGAAAAAACCTGTGCCGCTGATATCACTTCGAGTAACCCAGCCCAGGATTAGGAAACAGTTGAGGCTTCACCTTTTCTATGGGATATGATTTAAAAATACCCCTGAGTTGGGTCAAGTGAAGTTTGGGTTTGATGCAGTATGTTTGTGGAATAAATGATAATTTTTCCGAAATAAAATGATTTTTGGGTCGTGACTTAATGACCAAGGACAGATGTGGGTCCTGAGAATAGGCAGGCTGAGAACCCGTGATCTAAAGGGTCCTGCAGCTAAGTTTGTTTCCTAAGAGGTGTTGGGCGTGAAACACCCAATCTCCGGCTTAATAGCCAAAATACTCGCCCCCACAACCCCAAAATTCTAATGCTGCCACCAGATTATATGTTCGGCTCTAAAAATCAGGTCATTTAAGCTCCAGGACACATTTAAATCAGCAAAGGCACAAGCATGACCCCGATTTATTTTCTCAGCCCTAATCTCTCCCAAAACACTGGGAGCTATTCAATAAAAGGTGAGCTGAGCTGAATGTTCCATCTCAACAACGTAACCAGACATTACCCAGGACACATCGGGAGAGTTCTTCCTGCGAGAGAAGCACAATTGCCCCTGCATAATGTATTGTTAAATCTTTGAAGAACTCTCACTGATCTAACATTCGGCAGGGCGAAATCTGTACTTCTAGCAGTAGAAAGTCCCCCGGTTTGTTCCTGCACAATGTACAGTTAAGACATGAGAATAAATGTTTAACTCACTGATGGTGAATATCTGCCTAGGAGTTCAGTACGAGCAAAAAGACAGAATTGATGAACTAAATATTGGATATAGAAAAAAGACAATATACAAATTCAAAATAAAAAAGGACTAAACACAGAAATCCCCGATTTATAAAACAATTCTAAACATGAAAGGTTTCAGTTTGATACTTTGGGGGTAAAATGATCAGTCAATAAAGGGATTTTGAGGAATAAAAAAAAAAAAAAAAACCTTGCTTGCCAGCAGAGACGGTAGCTTGGGAGATCAGAAGATCACCACTCACCACCACTCTTCCTACAGGCAGGCTGCACGGGGAGCCGAACAGGCAGCACATAGAAACCTCCGTGCTGCCTGTTCGTCTCACTGTGCAGTGTGACAGGGAAGTACCGACAGGTCACGTGACTGGCGCTCTGATGTCAGACATGCGCCCGGGTCACATGACCTCTCTGCACACACTGTGGTAGGACACCATACTGCCTGCCACTAGCCACCAGGGACAAGATAAGTCGTAGGGGATGGGGGCATGCGTTGGGGGTGATTGGGGCATGTGTTGGGGGTGATGGGGGCATGTGTTGTGGGTGATGGGGGCATGTGTTGGGGGTGAAGGGGGCATGTATTGGGGGTGATGGGGCATGTGATGGGGTAATGGAGCATGTGATTGGGACTGGGGACATGTAATGGGGGTGATGGGGATTTAAAGTGTGTGCATGTAGGTGATGGGGCATGTCCTATGTGTGCAACACGGGATTTTGGGACATGTTGTGGGTGTGCAACGTGGGTAGGAGTGGTGCCCAAATTTCGAATGGCTAGGGCAGCACAAAACCAAGATACACCACTCCTGTGAGCAGCTCTCAGACAGCCTCTGGCTGCCCCCACTAGACACCAGGGAAAGCAAGTCCTCTAGGTGCAATGGCAAGTCCTCTGGGAGCAATGGTAAGTCCTGTGGGTGCAATGAGGGTATAGCATTATTTTCAAAGGGAAATTAATTTTGCATGTTAGGCCACAGGTCATAAGACACACTACAGACACAAAATATGATCTTTTTATATTTGTAAAACAAAATCATTTTTTTCTTCTAAATATCATGATCAATTAACTCACTTATTAATAAACATCATGTTTGTAAGGGACAATGGGGAACTGTGCAGATCACCAAAAGACGCTCCATCACCTAAACATTGTTCAGTGAAATTATTGGATGAAAATGAATAAAAGCTACACATTGAGTTAACAGAATTGCAAGAAAACGTATAGATTAAGAGAAAAGTGGGTTTTTAATATGTCTGCAGGGCCTTCTGCGTATGACGTCACCTTCAGGCTTGATATGCAAATGGAAAATTTGCATATCAAGGCACAGGGTGATGTCATCATCAGGAGACTCCACATTCTTCTCTTGATTTTTACATTTGCTTACAGTTCTGCTAACACAAAGTATAGATCATTGGAGATTTTTGGGGATTTTCTACATTAATGGTATGAGCTGTGTCTTAGGTTTCAGAGCATCTTGAAAACATGTTTGTTACAGAATAACTAGGATTATGTCTGTGCTTTAAGGAGCTTCCAGTCTCAGGTCATTCTCTGCAATTGGTTTGTCTCATTTCTGCTTGTGTGCTTTTAAAGCGATGGATCTCCTTTCGTACAGTACACATCAAACGCGTTGCCTGGCAATAGCTGAGCCAACTCGCAACCTTTTTATTTAATAGTAGCCGTGCTGAGTTCATGACTTGGACTCAAGTGCAAAATGAGCTGTATCTCCCTCGCTGCATGCTAGAATAATGAGTCTATCAGTCGTGCTTAAACATACGCTAATGACTCATTGCTACAGTATGTGTCGGAATCATGTACAGTAGGTATGCTTGCCCCTGAAAGCTGATGGAGACCCTTCAGGAAATGAGCCGATTACTTGCTAAGTCGTGAGTGCACAGCTGGCCCCTTCGGTAAGCCCGGAGTGTAAATGGGGTCCCTGGGGTAAGCCCAGAGTGCAAAGGTGGTGCCTGGGCTAAGCCCAGAGGGCAAAGGTGGTGCCTGGGCTAAGCCCAGAGTGCAAAGGTGGTGCCTGGGCTAAGCCCAGAGGGCAGAAGTGGCGCCTGGGGTAAGCCCAGAGTGTAAATGGGGTCTCTGGGGTAAGCCCAGAGTGTAAATGGGGTCCCTGGGGTAAGCCCAGAGTGCAAAGGTGGTCCCTGGGGTAAGCCCAGAGTGCAAAGGTGGTCCCTGGGGTAAGCCCAGAGTGTAAATGGGGTGCCTGGGGTAAGCCCAGAGTGCAAAGGTGGTGCCTGGGCTAAGCCCAGAGTGCAAAGGTGGTGCCTGGGGTAAGCCCAGAGTGTAAATGGGGGCCCTGGGGTAAGCCCAGAGTGTAAATGGGGTGCCTGGGGTAAGCCCAGAGTGTAAATGGGGGCCCTGGGGTAAGCCCAGAGTGTAAATGGGGGCCCTGGGGTAAGCCCAGAGTGCAATAGTGGTGCCTGGGGTAAGCCCAGAGTGTAAATGGGGTCCCTGGGGTAAGCCCAGAGTGTAAATGTGGTCCCTGGGGTAAGCCCAGAGTGTAAATGTGGTCCCTGGGGTAAGCCCAGAGTGCAAAGGTGGTCCCTGGGGTAAGCCCAGAGTGTAAATGGGGTCCCTGGGGTAAGCCCAGAGTGTAAATGGGGTCCCTGGGGTAAGCCCAGAGTGTAAATGGGGTGCCTGGGGTAAGCCCAGAGTGTAAATGGGGTCCCTGGGGTAAGCCCAGAGTGCAAAGGTGGTCCCTGGGGTAAGCCCAGAGTGTAAATGGGGTCCCTGGGGTAAGCCCAGAGTGTAAATGGGGTCCCTGGGGTAAGCCCAGAGTGTAAATGGGGTCCCTGGGGTAAGCCCAGAGTGTAAATGGGGTCCCTGGGGTAAGCCCAGAGTGCAAAGGTGGTCCCTGGGGTAAGCCCAGAGTGTAAATGGGGTCCCTGGGGTAAGCCCAGAGTGTAAATGGGGTCCCTGGGGTAAGCCCAGAGTGTAAATGGGGTCCCTGGGGTAAGCCCAGAGTGTAAATGGGGTCCCTGGGGTAAGCCCAGAGGGCAAAAGTGGCACTGTTGAGAAAAAAAAAAAGATTTTATGCAACAACTGTATCTTTTTAAATGCTAATAATGACAGTAAAATGAATTTCGGGCGTTTAATTTAAAATGCAAACATTGGCACCTTTTTGGTTTGTTCCATGTCTCTCCATTAAAAGGGACCCTGTCAGCTAAACATTGCTTTTACTGTGAATGTAGAGAATAAATATGATTTAATAAACTGATCTGCACATCATTGTAGAAGTAGAATTGCAGCAAATGCATAAATTAACAGAAAATATATTTTGAATGTGTCTCCTGTTTATGACATCACCCGTGGCTTGATATGCAAATGAACTGCTTAGTGAGCCACAGGTGATGTCATAAGCCGGAGACACCACAGAAAGGTCTAAAACATGGGTTTTTCCTATTTTTGGGCATTTGCTGCCAATTCTCTTAACACAATTTAAAGAAATTTTTTGATCATGTTTCTCTATATTCACAGCCAAAATAACATACAGGTCACAAAGTTCCTTTTATACGGATCTTGCACATTTATGGAACGATTGTTTTTTTGTGCAGTCGCAATCAAAATTAAATTAAAAAAATAAAGGTTACAATGAACATTAAAATAAAATGCCAGACAAATTCGCAGTTTGATTCAGTCAAACTTTTCTCACCTTTTGTTCCAGAAATTCAAAATGGGATCCATTTCTCTATTGATATTTTGTATTTGCTGGTTGTAAAACTTCTTTGAAATATGTGGTATCTTTTTTTTTTTTTTTTTAAATAATAAATAAAACTTATAATAAAAAGGAAAATAGTATTTTGATTAAACACTTTGTGTGCCATTAAAAAAACAACAACAAATAGACAAAAATGGTTTATTGTTAAATTAAAGAACTGCCAGCAATTATTAAGTTTTGGACGTTCCCCAAGAAACAGCCTTGGGCATTATGTGAGCAAATAATGGCTGATTTTCCATTTTATAGCAAAATACTTCATCTGAATAGTAGAATATTATAATCTGTTTGTAATTTGTTTTACTTCCTACATTAAGCTAAATGTTGATATGTATGAAACAAGAGCAGATGACAATAGTTTACCATTTACGCCCATAGAGAGTTCAGCGCGAGCGTTTGCCAGTCCAACCTTCAGGGTTAAAAATGCACCAAAGGAAAATTCAGGCCCCATCTTTAATATTGATTGGACCCCGGGAAAGCTTTTGCTTGGGCCCCCTGGACTCTGCCGCCCTCCCCTGCATGCAATCACGCCCTCCATCGCAATATACCCTCCCCCCACAAAAATAGGCACATATACACACAATTGGACCTGAGTACTTTCTTTGCATTGTATAAAATGTGTATATTAAGTGTATAATTGTAGTGTATAAACTGTATCTATAGATCAAAATGTCTATATATGGCTGCAAAATGTATACCTTCTTACTATGCAACACTGCACTACAACTACTCATCACCTAAATTACAAAGGTATACACAGATATTAGAGAGCACTTACAAATGTTTATAAATATCTATACACATCTCTCTCACTAGTTGCATTTATACTTACATATGTAATAAAAATGTTGTTGAAGAGTTGCATTTCTTGTTTTTATTCCCTTTTTCTGCACCCACATTGCACCTAAAGGACTTAACACAGAGTTGCCACGGCACTTGGCTTGCACTCATATTGCAGCCACAGCACTTGGCTTGCACTCATATTGCAGCCACAGCACTTGGCTTGCACTCATATTGCTCCCACAGCACTTGGCTTGCACTCATATTGCTCCCACAGCACTTGGCTTGCACTCATATTGCACCCACAGCACTTGGCTTGCACTCATATTGCACCCACAGCACTTGGCTTGCACTCATATTGCTGCCACAGCACTTGGCTTGCACTCATATTGCTGCCACAGCACTTGGCTTGCACTCATATTGCTGCCACAACACTTGGCTTGCACTCATATTGCAGCCACAGCACTTGGCTTGCACTCATATTGCAACCCACAGCACTTGGCTTGCACTCATATTGCACCCACAGCACTTGGCTTGCACTCATTTTGCACCCACAGCACTTGGCTTGCACTCATATTGCACCCACAGCACTTGGCTTGCACTCATATTGCACCCACAGCCCTTGGCTTGCACTCATATTGCACCCACAGCACTTGGCTTACACTCATATTGCACCCACAGCACTTGGCTTGCACTCATATTGCACCCACAGCACTTGGCTTACACTCATATTGCACCCACAGCACTTGGCTTGCACTCATATTTTAATTCCAAAGCAGTTGACTATGTGTTCCAACTCCAAATATAATTGTGCAAAGATCAAGGACTCTTATAGACAAAGACTGCATCTCAGGTTATTGCAGCTATGCCATAGATCTGATATTAACTCATCAAAGGATAAAGACAGTTCATTTACCTGGAAGAGCAGCAGATCCTAAGCCCTGTTACCGAGACGTTAAATAGATTTTTTCAGTTGCTGGCTAAAAAGCAAAATAATTGACATGAGTTTAATGTGCCTTGTTATAGTCAGTAAAATAATGATGTGATCCTGCTGTGCCTCTGTTTCAATTAAGGTTGAGTCTTAGAGGATAACTGTGTGAATAGATCATTCTATACCATCGTACAACAGGCGTGTGTTACGATTCATACAATACTGTCGGGAAAAAAAGCCAAATGAGGACATTTTTAATGCTGGTATAATAAGTTATACATGAAAGACGACTGATCATCTATGATGATCTGATCAGGACACGAAATGTGACCCTTATTCCTCCCCCCTGTACCTTGTTTCTTTTAAGGATTGAGACGTTTTCTAAATTATTTTACACTATGAAGCTTTCAAAATATAGTATTTATTCTTGTTTGGGTTTTTTTGCAAAAATATACAAAATACAAACAAGAACATACATTAAAAAAAAAATGCACAATTATCAGTATATTTTATCACTGTGAATATTATACAGGGAAGTATTATTATAAAATTGTGTATAATTAAAATCTAACTTTTACTAAGCCTATTAAAAAAAAAATGAGTGTGGAAATAGTGACCAAATACTATAATAATAAAAGATCATTAAAAATAATGTGCCCCTCAATTATTGATCTATACTTCCCTTTATAAGATATCATTCAATATATTTAAAACAGAGGGATGACAATGTGGGGTGAGAGCTGTAAGTGACGTGTTTGCTTGAATATAAGACAAGGGTTTTTTCAAAGCAAATGCTCTGAAAAATGCCTCTCGTCTTACAGTCGAGGTTCGTCTTGAGCAAGTCTGGGGGAGAGGCGGCATTGGGCAAGTCTGAGGGAGGGGGAGAGGCAGCATTGGGCAAGTCTGGGGTGGGGGGAGGGAGCATTGGGCAAGTCTGGGGTGGGGGGAGGCAGCACTGGCTACGGCTGGGTAGGGAGGGGGAGGCAGCACTGGTTAAGTCTGGGGGAGGCAGCACTGGTTAAGTCTGTGGGGGGTAGGGGCAGCATTGGCTAAGTCTGGTGGGCAGATAGCTGTGGGGGAGATGCACTGGCTATGTCTGGGGGGCAGATGGGCAAATAAAAGGAAATAAAAACAAGAGATGCATTTTTTTCTATCACAATTTTTATTAAATATTAAAAAGCAATTTACATGTGAATATATACAAGTTAAACTTTTTTTTTTTCCTATAGGGTAGTCTTATATTCAGGCCTTTTTTCCTAAAGGAATATCCAAAGTTTGGGCGATGCTTATAATCAGGTTCGTCTTATGTTCAAGCAAATACGGTAATAGTCTTATAGTAATATAATATATACAAATAATTCACACCTTACAAAAGCAGACAACAAGAGCCAGCCTGTAAAATTAGTCACTCTAAAATCTCAGTGATGGTAAGCAGTGTTCATGTACAATAACTAGTGATCATTTCATGAATAGACAGTATTTTACTTTTTTAATACTTGCCAAGAACAAAACATGCATTTAAATGTACAAGAGAAAACATAAGGCGTATGTGTAACAATATAGAAATGGTCCTATAAATATTGAATTACTCATAATAATCACAGTATTTAAGGGACATACAAATTAGCCTGCTATATTTGGTCAAACGTTGAATTAACTCAGCCTAATGCGATGCCTGGAACAGCTTCTCTTTGGTGAGACGTGGGATGATAGCTGGTATTGATGATGTAGCACATCCAGGACTTACCCCTGCTCCCAGGACATCCCCCATCACTCACATTGCACATCCAGGACTTACCCCTGCACCCCAGGACATCCCCCATCACCCACATTGCACATCCGAGACTTACGCCTGCACTCCAGGACATGCCCCATCACCCACATTGCACATCCAGGACTTACCCCTGTACCCCAGGACATGCCCCATCACCCACATTGCACACCCAGGACTTACCCCTGTACACCAGGACATGCCCCATCACCCACATTGCACATCCAGGACTTACCCCTGTACCCCAGGACATGCCCCATCACCCACATTGCACATCCAGGACTTACCCCTGTACCCCAGGACATGCCCCATCACCCACATTGCACATCCAGGACTTACCCCTGTGCCCCAGGACATGCCCCATCACCCACATTGCACATCCAGGACTTACCCCTGTACCCCAGGACATGCCCCATCACCCACATTGCACATACAGGAGTTACGCCTGCACCCCAGGACATGCCCTATCACCCGCATTGCACATCCAGGACTTACCCCTGCTCCCCGAGACATCACCCACATTGCACATCCAGGACATACCTCTGCACCCCAGGACATGCCCCATCACCCACACTGCACATCCAGGACATACCTCTGCACCCCAGGACATGCCCCATCACCCACACTGCACATCCAGGACATACCTCTGCACCCCAGGACTTGCCCCATCACCCACACTGCACATCCAGGACATACCTCTGCACCCCAGGACATGCCCCATCACCCACACTGCACATCCAGGACATACCTCTGCACCCCAGGACATGCCCCATCACCCACACTGCACATCCAGGACATACCTCTGCACCCCGGGACATGCCCCATCACCCACATTGCACATCCAGGACATACCTCTGCACCCCAGGACATGCCCTATCACCCACATTGCACATCCAGGACATACCTCTGCACCCCAGGACCAGGGGCGGATCCAGAGTCTGATCTCGGGAGGGGCACATGTCCGCCTGTCTTTTCCTCTCTCCCTTGTCCGTCTGTCTTATCCTCTCTCCCATGTCCGTCTGTCTTATCCTCTCTCTCATGTCCGTCTGTCTTTTCCTCTCTCCCATGTCCGTCTGTCTTTTCCTCTCTCTCATGTCCTTCTGTCACGCTCCTCTCCCTTCCCATGTCTGTCGCACTCCTCTCACCACCCGTGTCCCTCTGTCTCTCTACCTTCCCATGTCAGTTTCTCTCCTCTTCCTTCCCATGTCCATCTGTCTCTCTCATTTCCCATCTCTCTGTCTCTCCTCTCCCATCCCATGTCTGTCTGTCTCTCCTCTACCATCCCATTTATGTCTCTCTCTTCTCCCTTCCTATTTATGTCTCTCTCCTCTCCCTTCCCATGTCTGTCTCCTCTCCCCTTCCCATATCTGTCTGTCTCTCCACTGCCATCCCATATCTGTCTGTCTCTCCTCTGCCATCCCATGTTTGTCTGTCTCTCCTCTGTCATTCCCTATTTGTCTGTCTCTCCTCTGCGAACCCATGTCTGTCTGTCTCTCCTCTACCATCCCATTTATGTCTATCTCTTCTCCCTTCCCATGTATGGCTCTCTCAGCCAATTTGCCCAATAATATGCCAGTGTTAGTTGCCATTTAATATGCCCCAGCCAAATTGCCCAATAATATTCCAGTGTTATTTGCCATTTAATATCCCCTGCCAATTTGCCCAGTAATATGCCAGTTATTTGCCATTTAATATCCCCAGCCAATTTGCCCAGTAATATGCCAGTTATTTGCCATTTAATATCCCCAGCCAATTTGCCCAGTAATATGCCAGTTATTTGCCATTTAATATCGCCTGCCAATTTGCCCAGTAATATGCCAGTTATTTGCCATTTAATATCCCCTGCCAATTTGCCCAGTAATATGCCAGTTATTTGCCATTTTATATGCCCCAGGCAATTTGCCCAGTAATATGCCAGTTATTTGCCATTTTATATGCCCCAGGCAATTTGCCCAGTAATATGCCAGTTATTTGCCATTTTATATGACCCAGGCAATTTGCCCAGTAATATGCCAGTTATTTGCCATTTTATATGACCCAGGCAATTTGCCCAGTAATATGCCAGTTATTTGCCATTTTATATGCCCCAGCCAATTTGCCCAGTAATATGCCAGTTATTTGCCATTTTATATGCCCCAGCCAATTTGCCCAGTAATATGCCAGTTATTTGCCATTTAATATCCCCAGCCAATTTGCCCAGTAATATGCCAGTTATTTGCCATTTAATATCCCCAGCCAATTTGCCCAGTAATATGCCAGTTATTTGCCATTTAATATCCCCAGCCAATTTGCCCAGTAATATGCCAGTTATTTGCCATTTAATATCCCCTGCCAATTTGCCCAGTAATATGCCAGTTATTTGCCATTTAATATCCCCTGCCAATTTGCCCAGTAATATGCCAGTTATTTGCCATTTAATATCCCCAGCCAATTTGCCCAGTAATATGCCAGTTATTTGCCATTTAATATCGCCTGCCAATTTGCCCAGTAATATGCCAGTTATTTGCCATTTAATATCGCCTGCCAATTTGCCCAGTAATATGCCAGTTATTTGCCATTTAATATCCCCTGCCAATTTGCCCAGTAATATGCCAGTTATTTGCCATTTTATATGCCCCAGGCAATTTGCCCAGTAATATGCCAGTTATTTGCCATTTTATATGCCCCAGGCAATTTGCCCAGTAATATGCCAGTTATTTGCCATTTTATATGACCCAGCCAATTTGCCCAGTAATATGCCAGTTATTTGCCATTTAATATGCCCCAGCCAATTTGCCCAGTAATATGCCAGTTATTTGCCATTTTATATGCCCCAGCCAATTTGCCCAGTAATATGCCAGTTATTTGCCATTTAATATCCCCAGCCAATTTGCCCAGTAATATGCCAGTTATTTGCCATTTAATATCCCCAGCCAATTTGCCCAGTAATATGCCAGTTATTTGCCATTTAATATCCCCAGCCAATTTGCCCAGTAATATGCCAGTTATTTGCCATTTAATATCCCCAGCCAATCTGCCCAGTAATATGCCAGTTATTTGCCATTTAATATCCCCTGCCAATCGGCCCAGTAATGTGCCAGTTATTTGCCATTTAATATCCCCTGCCAATCGGCCCAGTAATATGCCAGTTATTTGCCATTTAATATCCCCAGCCAATTTGCCCAGTAATATGCCAGTTATTTGCCATTTAATATCCCCAGCCAATTTGCCCAGTAATATGCCAGTTATTTGCCATTTAATATCCCCAGCCAATTTGCCCAGTAATATGCCAGTTATTTGCCATTTTATATGCCCCAGCCAATTTGCCCAGTAATATGCCAGTTATTTGCCATTTAATATCCCCTGCCAATTTGCCCAGTAATATGCCAGTTATTTGCCATTTAATATCCCCCAGCCAATTTGCCCAGTAATATGCCAGTTATTTGCCATTTAATATGCCCCAGCCAATTTGCCCAGTAATATGCCAGTTATTTGCCATTTTATATGCCCCAGCCAAGTTGCCCAGTAATATGCCAGTTATTTGCCATTTAATATCCCCAGCCAATCTGCCCAGTAATATGCCAGTTATTTGCCATTTAATATCCCCTGCCAATCTGCCCAGTAATATGCCAGTTATTTGCCATTTAATATCCCCTGCCAATCTGCCCAGTAATATGCCAGTTATTTGCCATTTAATATCCCCAGCCAATTTGCCCAGTAATATGCCAGTTATTTGCCATTTAATATCCCCAGCCAATTTGCCCAGTAATATGCCAGTTATTTGCCATTTAATATCCCCAGCCAATCTGCCCAGTAATATGCCAGTTATTTGCCATTTAATATCCCCAGCCAATTTGCCCAGTAATATGCCAGTTATTTGCCATTTAATATCCCCAGCCAATTTGCCCAGTAATATGCCAGTTATTTGCCATTTAATATCCCCAGCCAATTTGCCCAGTAATATGCCAGTTATTTGCCATTTAATATCCCCAGCCAATTTGCCCAGTAATATGCCAGTTATTTGCCATTTAATATCCCCTGCCAATCGGCCCAGTAATATGCCAGTTATTTGCCATTTAATATCCCCAGCCAATCGGCCCAGTAATATGCCAGTTATTTGCCATTTAATATCCCCAGCCAATTTGCCCAGTAATATGCCAGTTATTTGCCATTTAATATCCCCTGCCAATTTGCCCAGTAATATGCCAGTTATTTGCCATTTAATATCCCCTGCCAATTTGCCCAGTAATATGCCAGTTATTTGCCATTTAATATCCCCAGCCAATCGGCCCAGTAATATGCCAGTTATTTGCCATTTAATATCCCCAGCCAATTTGCCCAGTAATATGCCAGTTATTTGCCATTTAATATCCCCAGCCAATTTGCCCAGTAATATGCCAGTTATTTGCCATTTAATATCCCCAGCCAATTTGCCCAGTAATATGCCAGTTATTTGCCATTTAATATCCCCTGCCAATCTGCCCAGTAATATGCCAGTTATTTGCCATTTAATATCCCCTGCCAATCTGCCCAGTAATATGCCAGTTATTTGCCATTTAATATCCCCTGCCAATCTGCCCAGTAATATGCCAGTTATTTGCCATTTAATATCCCCTGCCAATCTGCCCAGTAATATACCAGTTATTTGCCATTTAATATCCCCTGCCAATTTGCCCAGTAATATGCCAGTTATTTGCCATTTAATATCCCACAGCCAATTTGCCCAGTAATATGCCAGTTATTTGCCATTTAATATCCCCTGCCAATTTGCCCAGTAATATGCCAGTTATTTGCCATTTAATATCCCCTGCCAATTTGCCCAGTAATATGCCAGTTATTTGCCATTTAATATCCCCTGCCAATTTGCCCAGTAATATGCCAGTTATTTGCCATTTAATATCCCCTGCCAATTTGCCCAGTAATATGCCAGTTATTTGCCATTTAATATCCCCTGCCAATTTGCCCAGTAATATGCCAGTTATTTGCCATTTAATATCCTCTGCCAATTTGCCCAGTAATATGCCAGTTATTTGCCATTTAATATCCCCTGCCAATCGGCCCAGTAATATGCCAGTTATTTGCCATTAATATTCCCCAGCTAATTTGCCCAGTAATATGCCAGTTATTTGCCATTTAATATCCCCTGCCAATTTGCCCAGTAATATACCAGTTATTTGCCATTTAATATCCCCTGCCAATTTGCCCAGTAATATGCCAGTTATTTACCATTTAATATCCCCTGCCAATTTGCCCAGTAATATGCCAGTTATTTGCCATTTAATATCCCCTGCCAATTTGCCCAGTAATATGCCAGTTATTTGCCATTTAATATCCCCTGCCAATTTGCCCAGTAATATGCCAGTTATTTGCCATTTAATATCCCCTGCCAATTTGCCCAGTAATATGCCAGTTATTTGCCATTTAATATCCCCTGCCAATTTGCCCAGTAATATGCCAGTTATTTGCCATTTAATATCCCCTGCCAATTTGCCCAGTAATATGCCAGTTATTTGCCATTTAATATCCCCTGCCAATTTGCCCAGTAATATGCCAGTTATTTGCCATTTAATATCCCCTGCCAATTTGCCCAGTAATATGCCAGTTATTTGCCATTTAATATCCCCTGCCAATCGGCCCAGTAATATGCCAGTTATTTGCCATTTAATATCCTCTGCCAATTTGCCCAGTAATATGCCAGTTATTTGCCATTTAATATCCCCTGCCAATCGGCCCAGTAATATGCCAGTTATTTGCCATTTAATATCCTCTGCCAATTTGCCCAGTAATATGCCAGTTATTTGCCATTTAATATCCCATGCCAATCGGCCGGGTAATATGCCAGTTATTTGCCATTAATATTCCCCAGCTAATTTGCCCAGTAATATGCCAGTTATTTGCCATTTAATATCCCATGCCAATTTGCCCAGTAATATACCAGTTATTTGCCATTTAATATTCCCCTGCCAATTTGCCCAGTAATATGCCAGTTATTTGCCATTTAATATCCCCTGCCAATTTGCCCAGTAATATGCCAGTTATTTGCCATTTAATATCCCCTGCCAATTTGCCCAGTAATATGCCAGTTATTTGCCATTTAATATCCCCTGCCAATTTGCCCAGTAATATGCCAGTTATTTGCCATTTAATATCCCCTGCCAATTTGCCCAGTAATATGCCAGTTATTTGCCATTTAATATCCCCTGCCAATTTGCCCAGTAATATGCCAGTTATTTGCCATTTAATATCCCCTGCCAATTTGCCCAGTAATATGCCAGTTATTTGCCATTTAATATCCCCTGCCAATCGGCCCAGTAATATGCCAGTTATTTGCCATTAATATTCCCCAGCTAATTTGCCCAGTAATATGCCAGTTATTTGCCATTAATATTCCCAGCCAATTTGCCCAGTAATATGCCAGTTATTTGCCATTAATATTCCCCAGCTAATTTGCCCAGTAATATGCCAGTTATTTGCCATTTAATATCCCCTGCCAATCGGCCCAGTAATATGCCAGTTATTTGCCATTTAATATCCCCTGCCAATTTGCCCAGTAATATGCCAGTTATTTGCCATTTAATATGCCCCTGCCAATTTGCCCAGTAATATGCCAGTTATTTGCCATTTAATATCCCCTGCCAATCGGCCCAGTAATATGCCAGTTATTTGCCATTAATATTCCCAGCCAATTTGCCCAGTAATTTGCCAGTTATTTGCCATTAATATTCCCCAGCTAATTTGCCCAGTAATATGCCAGTGTTCCTATCATTAATAAGCCCCTGCCTCTTTCCCCAGTACATTCCCCCCATTTCCCCAGCACTTACCTTTCCCTGGTGGCTAGTGGCAGGCAGCATGGTCTTCTCCATGCTGCCTGTTCGTCTCACAGATGGTTGTGCCGACAGGTCACGTGACCCGGCGCGCGTATGACGTCAGCGCGCCGGTCACGTGACCTGTCGGCACTTCCGTGTCGGCACACTGCACGGGGAGCCGAACAGGCAGCACGGAGGTTACTCTGTGCTGCCTGTTCGGCTCTCTGTGCAGCCTGCCGGCAGGCAGAGGTGGTGAGGGGGATCTTCCGATCCCTTCTCACCTCAGTCTATGCCTGCAAGCGCGTTTTTTTTTTTAAAGTGTCTTTTTTTTTTTTTCCTCTCTTCTCGGGTGGGGCAATTGCCCCGTTGCCCCCCCCCCCCCTGGATCCGCCACTGCCCAGGACATGCCCCATCAACCACTTTGCACATTTAGGACTTACCCCTGCACTCCAAGATATGTCTGCTCACCCACATTGCACATTCAGGATTTACCCCCTGCACCTCAGTACATGCCCCATCATCCAGGACTTACCCCTGCAAATGCATAAATAGAAGAAAAGTGTTTATGACATCATCTGTGTCACGGTATGCAAATTACACATTTTCCATTTGCATACCGTGCCACAGGTGATGTCATAAGCAGGAGACTCCACAGACACATGTTTCTCCTAATTTAGGCATTACTTGCAGTTTTGCCAACACAACGTATGTGTTTTATTCTCTGCATTCAGTCCTATGTCTAGGGTGATGCAGGGGCCTTTAAAGCTGAAGTAGCCAATTTGGAAAACTTCTCTCATACAGCTGAACGGAAACATTTTTTCCAACTCGGCTACTTTGGCCTTGAGTTTGACATTTTCTTCTCAATTCCCTGCAATTCTCTCTTTCATCGATAAAGCCCAAAGTAAAAAACCAAACTCTATCATCATAGACAAATGTCCATAGATTTGGGAAATATTGCTTTGTATTCCCCAAACTATTTATTTTACGATCCCCCTCTTCTTTCAGCCATTAAAGCACATGGGTAAACCAGACCACCTATCGCCAGCAAGGGCCACATGTCTAGCCGAGAACAGATAGTGGAGCAAACCGGTTTAACATGACTAAACCAATCAATACCAGAGCAGGCCTTGTTCTTTAGAATTCTAGTGCATGCAATCATCAAGTCTGGCCAGAAGGTGGCAGCACAAAACTACTATCCAATTAGGATAATGTGGGAAAAGTACATTTATTTTCAGTGATGAAAACTAATTACCGTAATATCCAAGTAACAAGATATACCAGGAAATGCCATACACTATCCAATTACAGAGGTGATAGTCCCATCCCATTCTGTGGCTGAATAGAAATAAATACATCCAGAAATAAAACAAGCATTTCATTGGATTACCTGGATGAGACTCCCCCTATCTGGATCCCCAGAAGTGAAGTCTACACGTGCATTGTCTGTGTTGCATGTTACGCTACCAGGACTTGGTGTAAACTAACTGTATGTTGAGATCACCTGTTTGCATGCAGGTCTAGTATGCTTAGTTCATTATTAGTTTCAGAACGTTTCATGTTGGCTCCCTGATATCTATCAGTGCATTACAGACATACTCCAAGGACAGGTCCAGTTAGACATCTTATGTGAGTGTTTCTTTGTGCTCTGTAGCAGACGGTTCTCTGGTAATAATGGGCAGCCGGACGGAGATCATTGTCCAGTTAATTAATTAATCATGGTAGGTCCTATGAGATCTCCAGCCTGATTATTTAATTGCATTCTGTCTGTGCCTATATCCATCCTACATACTGCCCGGCTCCACTTTGCATGCTCTTTCTGCAGCATGTGGAACAAATATGTGTCCTTGGAAACATGGCCGATGTTGGCAACTATGGGACTTGTCCCTATTGAGCCAGCCTGCTCAAAAAAAGTGAGTGCTGGCTGCATTACCCGCTCCACATAAAGCCTCCAGCCATATAATCGTTTTTTTCAATATAGGGGAAACATGGCTATGAATAGGGTTGCCACCTTTTCTTAAAAAAAAATACCGGCCTTGGTACTGTCTCCAAAAACGTAACATTGGCCTGAAGCCAATTCTTTTACCAGCCTGCCGGTAAAATACCAGCCAGGTGGCAACCCTAGCTATGAAAAAGGAAAGTTGGAAAAATTCTCCCATTCAGTTTTAACTCAAACTCTGCTATGTTGGCCTTAAGTTTACAATTCTCCTCTTAATTCCCTCTTCAATGAATAACACCCTAATAAAAAGGTGCTTTGAAAGTGTCCGTGTTGTCACCTGTTTATGACATCATCTTGTGGCTTGATGTGAAGATTACACTTTTCCTCTACATAAAACATAGTTCATTTGCATACCAAGCCACAAGGTGATGTCATAAAAGGGAGACTCTACAGATACATTGAAAACACATTTTTCTCTTAATCTATGCATTTGCAAGTCTGCTAACACAATGACCGCTGACAGGTGGCAAGCCGGCGGAGGCAGTGTGATGCTTTGTACTGACAGGTGGCAAGCCGACGGAGGCAGTGTGATGCTTTGGACTGACAGGTGACAAGCCGGCGGAGGCAGTGTGATGCTTTGGACTGACAGGTGGCAAGCCGGCGGAGGCAGTGTGATGCTTTGGTATGACAGGTGGCAAGCTGGCGGAGGCAGTGTGATGCTTTGGACTGACAGGTGGCAAGCCGGCGGAGGCAGTGTGATGCTTTGGACTGACAGGTGGCATGCCGGCGGAGGCAGTGTGATGCTTTGGACTGACAGGTGGCAAGCTGGCGGAGGCAGTGTGATGCTTTGGACTGACAGGTGGCAAGCCGGCGGAGGCAGTGTGATGCTTTGGACTGACAGGTGACAAGCCGGCGGAGGCAGTGTGATGCTTTGGACTGACAGGAGGCAAGCCGGCGGAGGCAGTGTGATGCTTTGGACTGACAGGTGGCAAGCCGGCCGAGGCAGTGTGATGCTTTGGACTGATAGGTGACAAGCCGGCAGAGGCAGTGTGATGCTTTGGACTGACAGGTGGCAAGCCAGCGGAGGCAGTGTGATGCTTTGCACTGACAGGTGGCAAGCCGGCGGAGGCAGTGTGATGCTTCGGGCAATGTTCTGCTGGGAAACCTTGGCTCCTGCCATTTATGTGGATGTTACTTTGTCACGTACCACCTACCTAAGCATTGTTACAGATCATGTACACCCTTTCATGGAAATGCTATTCCCTGATGGCATTGGTCTCTTTCAGCCGGATAATGCGGCCTGCCACAAAGCAGAAATGGTTCAGGAATGGTTTGAGGAACACAACAACGAGTTCAAGGTGTTGACTTGGCCTCCAAATTCCCCAGATCTCAATCCAATCGAGCATCTGTGGGATGTGCTGGACAAACAAGTCCGATCCATGGAGGCCCCACCTCGCAACTTACAGGACTTAAAGGATCTGCTGGTAACGTCTTGGTGCCAGTTACCCCAGCACACCTTCAGAGATCTAGTGGAGTCCATGCCAAAACAGTCCTGGTCAGGACTGTTTTGGAGTCAAAAGGACCCTCCACAATATAAGACAGGTGATCATAATGTTATGGCTGATCGGTGTATATATATAATAATGTTATGGCTGATCAGTGTGTATATATATATAATAATGTAATGGCTGATCGGTGTATATATATATATATATATATAATAATGTTATGGCTGATCGGTGTATATATATATATAATAATGTTATGGTTGAGCAGCGTATGTATATAATAATGGTATGGCTGATAAGTGTATATGTATAATAATGTTATGGCTGAGCAGCGTATGTATATAATAATGTTATGGCTGATCGGTGTATATATATAATAATGTTATGGATGATCGTTGTATATATACAATAATGTTTTGGCTGATCGGTGTATATATATAATAATGTTATGGATGATCGTTGTATATATACAATAATGTTATGGATGATCGGTGTATGTATATATTAATGTTATGGCGATCAGCGTATGTATATAATAATGTTATGGCTGATCAGCGTATGTATATAATAATGTTATGGCTGATCAGTGTATATATATATAATAATGTTATGGCTGATCGGTGTATGTATATATTAATGTTATGGCTGATCAGCGTATGTATATATTAATGTTATGGCTGATCGGTGTATATATATAATAATGTTATGGCTGATCGGCGTATATATATAATAATGTTATGGCTGATCAGCGTATGTATATATTAATGTTATGGCTGATCAGCGTATGTATATAATAATGTTATGGCTGATCGGTGTATATATATATAATAATGTTATGGCTGATCGGCGTATATATATATTAATGTTATGGCTGATCAGCGTATGTATATATTAATGTTATGGCTGATCAGCGTATGTATATATTAATGTTATGGCTGATCAGCGTATGTATATAATAATGTTATGGCTGATCGGTGTATATATATAATAATGTTATGGCTGATCGGTGTATATATATAATAATGTTATGGCTGATCGGTGTATATATATAATAATGTTATGGCTGATCGGTGTATATCATTTTTTTATCCTCTATATTTGCAGTATAGACAATGTTTAGGAGACAGGACCCTTATATACAGCTGATAAAGCTAGTGCAAACAGTAAGACCAGCGAATGAGAGAATTCTGGGTTCAAGTTCTAAAAGAATCACCATGGAAACCAACAGAACCTTCCTGCTGACGACTCCTCTTTGTACATGGCCCCACAGAGCAGGGGCGATGATGAGTTGGTGATGATGAGCACAGACTAAGCGGGATTTTTATCGCGCTCTCTGTTCTCCACCTCGTCTTGTTCTCGAGCTCGTGATTTAAGCCTTTTCTCTCCCACCTCGTGATGGTTGCCAGGCAACTGAGGCTGCATCCCGGTGATATAGCAGAGAGATAGCACGATACCCGGCAATTTTATTGGTGCCGTATTTTTAGTAATCTGAGTAAATCCAAAAAACCGAACTAACATTAAAGGAAATCATTTACTTAAAAAAAAAAAAAAAGCGAATAGATTTTCTCACCCAATCCCAAAGTGCTTAACCCATGACGCCAGGGGGTGTGTCCACACAAACAGGGGCGTGGCCATGAACAACACAGGTGATGTCATAAGCAGGAGACTCCACAGGCACGTTGAAAACACATTTTTCTCCTAATTTAGGCATTTGCTTGCAATTTTGCTAATACAATGTATAGATCATTTGCAATCACTTTGTATGCTCTACATGCACAGTATAAACAGTGTTTAGGTAACATGGCCACTTTTAGACATCAGAAACATTCGGTGCTCATTATATATTACTGCTATTGTTGCACGATTATTTATAAAGCTCAGTTATGTTCTTAAGTTCTACAAAAATACATAGCACGATAATAACATAAGTTATGGAGTGCCAGTCTCCTCTGGCATAGGATGGGTTACATCAAAATGACGACAGTTTTTATTATATATATATATATATATATATATATATATATATATATATATATAATATATATATATATATATAATATATATATAATGCTCACCTCCCAATATGTATATATATGTGTATATTAAAGAACACCTGTAGACTAAAATCTAACTTTTGTTTAACTGAAAGAATACATCAAATGTAGGCATTTTAAATAGATTTTTTTTTAACGAAGGAATATAAATAAACCCCCTTCTTGATCCCTCTTTGCTTTTTATAGCTCTATCAGTGGGCAGCCATGTTGTTTAGAATCTTGCCCCTGATAGAGCTATACAGTGCAAAGAGGGCTGGATAAGTCACTATATTTGTATTATTTCATAAAAACATTTCTATATAAAATACACAGTACGCTCTGTGCAGCCTTTTAAGTCAGTTAAGTTCACTTCTTGTCTACACTTTAAGTTAAAACGATCCTATTAAAAGGTGATTTGATACAGATTTACTTCAGTGTCAGGTTGGGCTGCACCCATCTGATCCTGCCTGGCACACAGGGTGAATGGGTTTGTTTGGCATTGATAAGGGTGGGTGGGTCGTTGGAAGGGGAGATTAACACAATGGTGTCATGCTGTACAGCGGGTGTGTTGGTTCAAGGCAGGATCATAGTGGCAGACAATGGAACCTGGCGCCCATCCCACGGATACTTTATCTCCTTAGAGATATCAGAGGATGGGAGAGGGCATTGTGCTAAGTGAGTAATACAACACCAAAAAGTGACTTCAAAGCTGCCATAGAGGTTACAATATGGAAACTGTAGGGGTTATGTATAAAGGAAAGTAAGGGGGTCATGTACTAAACAAGTGCAGTGGGGAAAAGTAGGTCAAACATGAGTAAGGAGCAATTTGCGACTATTTGTAACATTTTGCTCTTGTTCTCCCTGATTTGCGCCTCTTCTGTTTATTTTTATTTAGAGTGCATTTTTCTGGTTGCGCTGATAAACTGCGATTATATTTAAGCACGCTAAAGAGTTTTGCGAATATTTCGTGAAAAATAATTCTTATTTGGTTGTGAAAATGATACCAGCTTTTAGCGAGCGCTATCAAAAGTATTCGCAAACTTGCCTGTTTTTATTTGTAATTATGCCTGTTTTTATTCGCAATTTGCTCGTTTGTACTATTTGAGTGTTAAATATTTAGTACATTGCAATAGGAGCAAAGCGCAAAAATAGTTTTGTACATAAAATATATTTGCGTTTTTTTTTGTACATGTCCCTCTAAGTACTTTTTACAAAACCCCCTCTCTGTGTATGCATATATGGGGTCTGTTCTCACCTCCCAATGGACAGATGGTCCTTATGTTGTCCCTCTGTCCCTCTTTCATCCTCTATCCTAGGAGCTCACACTTTTACTTGTGTGTATGAGTTAGTTTTGCCCCCTAAAAAAATAACTGGCCCTGTTATGGCCTCTATAGATTTAACCTTGACCTCACGGTGGCAACCCCAGTAAGTGTATCATAGAGAGTCAGCTCATTGGAAATCACCAGAAAATGTGTTTATATATTAGGATTTTTTTGTGTAAAAAAAAGACTTTCTTCTTATTCAGAACGAGCTGTCATTAGTCAATAAAGTTACTTGAAGTGGCGCTATACTTTGTTTTTCATTGGTAGAAGTAAAAGTTAAAAACATAGCGCTATACTCTGACAGGGTCAGTTGGGGCAGCCTGTCTCCTGCTGGCAGAACAGGAAAGCACCACGGCTGGCGGTCAGAAAACAAACAGGCACTTACCTTAAAAAGCACATGCCAGCCTATCCTCATACTACAGCCACTCATATTTTAACTCATGCTTGTATATTAGAAGCACAAGTGAAATAAATGTTTTGTGGCTCTTTAAGATGACTGCATGAGGTCACACTTTCATCTGCATGAGGTCACACTTTCATCTGTATGAGGTCATACTTTCATCTCTATGGGGCCACACTTTCATCTGTATGAGGTCACACTTTCATCTCTATGAGGTCACACTTTCATTTGTATGAGGTCACACTTTCATCTGTATGAGGTCATACTTTCATCACTATGAGGTCACACTTTCATCTGCATGAGGTCACACTTTCATCTGTATGAGGTCATACTTTCATCTCTATGAGGTCACACTTTCATCTGTATGAGGTCACACTTTCATCTACATAAACTATTTCTTTTTTTCTGTGAATGTACAGTAGTACAATACACTGAGTTAGCTGAGTTGGGAGCACAAGCCTAAATTGGGAGAAATATGAATTTTAAATGTGTCTCCTCTTTATGACATCACCTGTGGCTTAATATGCAAATTACACATTGCCACTGAAACCCAATTCCTCTGCATATGAAGTCACAGGTGATGTCACAAGCAGGAGACTCCACCGACACATGTTTCTCCTAATTTAGCCATTTGCTGGCAGTTTTTCTTACACAATGTATAGATCATTATCAATCATTTTTGATATTTTTGTCTGCGGTGAAATATTCATCTCACCTGCGTCTCACCTGCGTCTCACCTGCATCTCCCCTGCATCTGACGTGCATCTCCCCTGCATCTCCCTGCATCTGACCTGCATCTCTCCTGCATCTGACCTGCATCTCTCCTGCATCTCACCAGCATCTCCCCTGCATCTCTCCTGCATCTCACCTGCGTCTCCCCTGCATCTCACATGCATCTCCCCTGCATCTCACATGCATCTCCCCTGCATCTCACCTGCATCTCCCCTGCATCTCACCTGCATCTGACCTGCATCTCTCCTGCATCTCACCTGCATCTCCCCTGCATCTCCCCTGCATCTCACCTGCATCTCTCCTGCATCTGACCTGCATCTCTCCTGCATCTCACCTGCATCTCACCTGCACAAACATGTCAAAAATGATTGAAACTGAAACCGACATGATGGGTTATCCTGCAAGGAAAACAGACTTGGCCCTGCTTAGTATATTGTCAAATCTTCAAAGATGTACAAGTGCATTATACATAGAGAGGGAGCTGAGAAGTGGTGCACGTCAGGTGGAAGAATGTCTCGAACTCGTCTAGCCAGGCCTAATTTTGCCAGTTCACTTGTCCGTTCACTTGGAGTGAATAGCTTTCATTTTTATCTGAATCTTGATTCGAAATAAAAAAATAAAATAAAAATGAAACTTTCAAACACAGGGTATAAACCCAGCTAAGGCTCACAGAAAATGGGTAGACACAGGACTCCATATTTTTAAAAATATACTTATTTGAAGAGCATCCCAGAGGGAAAGGGTTAATGACAGCTTTGATATGAGGGGGAATATTGTTATATAAGTGCTGGGTTCATGTTATTCTTGATGTCATTTCCTTCCCAAGTCACAGTTGTATCTCAGCCCTTCTTCCCTGAAGAGCCCCCCGCCCCCCCCCCTCCCGACCTTTTTTTTCCGAATGTAGCATCCCACCCATGATTTCCTTTCCAAGACTCCAACACCCTCTAGTGTCATAGAAATAGTATCATACTGCTTCAAAAAGCAAAAAAAACCCAACAAATCATCACCATTTTCAGACCATTAAATAGACAATCATGTGTTTGTCTTAAAGTGAGAGTAACCCAATTTTCTATTGTGTATTTTTTTTGTTTTTAGAATTTTATTTAGTTGACGTAAAAAAGAATAAGACATCGATTTTGATTAAAAACATTCCTAAAACACTTTAAAAGCGTAAAGGAGGTTATAGTCTAAAACTAGGGGCTCGGATGTGATGTAAGGCAATATTATATCATATGGAGGGTGGTGGATGCATGGGATAGCCTTCCAGGCACAGTGCTAGAGATTAATACAGTGCAGGAATTTGGTGTGATAGTCTGTAGAATATCATTAAGTTGACATTTACAAAGCCCAGTTATGGTTTCTGCCTATTTGGATTTGCAGCCACACACCCACTGATGCAGGCACACCCATGTAGCCCAATGGTAGTTTTCAGCAGGGTAGAACCAGGTCAGTAGCCCAGTTCCTTTTAGGGTCAGACTACTATAGCTGGCGGTAATGGGGAAATCCAGACTTTTGCTTCTTGGTTAGTAATTGGGGAGGCATCAGATCTTTGTTTCATTCTTACTTGAGTGATGCTAAGTGATAACTCTGATTCAGGTGACCTGAGACCAGAGCCATTTTATCCAATGGGCAATGTGGGCATTTGCCCAAGGCCCACCACCAAAAGGGGCCCACGGACCAGGTTTGAGTTTTTCCCCAATTGAAGAAACTAAACTGGAAAAAAGCTTAGGGGGGATGTAAGAGAGTGTGGTTATAGGCAGGATGAAGAGGGCAACTGCTTGGGTTCTATTTAGAGGGAAATTAGGCAGAGGTAAATTTGAGGAGGGGTAATAACTTGTGTTTCTTTCATCAATATCAATGCATTATAATAAAACAACTATTTTCCAAATGTAGGTGAGATTAAGATGAGCGGGGACCACTATTGAGAGCTGTGCCCAGGGCCCACCAATACTTTAAAGCCCCCCTGTCTGAGACCTATTATTCTAAATATTAACTCCACTGCTGAAATTCCTCTTTAGTACTTAGTAATAAAAAAGGGCTGGCAGAGACACTGGCTATGGAGATCAAGAGCTCTCCCCTCACCAGAATGTGCAATGCACAGACATCCTTTCATGCTGCCTCTCTCGCTTGCCACTGATCTGAAGAGTCAGGGATCACGTGACCTTCTGGTGCTCAAACGTCAGATCAGTGCGCATGGAAGGCTGCTGTCTCTCGCAGAGTGAGTATAGGGGAAGTGGGGAGGAGGGGGGAATTGGCTGTAGCATATTAATGGGCATAGAGTGGCATATCTACGGACATCATACTGGCTGTGGCATATTATTCAGCATAGAGTGGCGTATTAATGGGAAAATTGGCTGTGGCAAATTAATGGGAAATCAGTGGCATATTAATGGGCAAACATACTGTGGCATATTAATGGGCATACTGGCTGTGGCATATTAACGAGCATAGAGTGTCATATTAATGGGCATACTGGCTGTGGTATATTAATGGGCATAGAGTGGCATATTTATGGGCATACTGGCTGTGGCATATTAACGAGCATAGAGTGTCATATTAATGGGCATACTGGCTGTGGTATATTAACGAGCATAGAGTGTCATATTAATGGGCATACTGGCTGTGGCATATTAACGAGCATAGAGTGTCATATTAATGGGCATACTGGCTGTGGTATATTAATGGGCATAGAGTGGCATATTAATGGGCATACTGGCTGAGGCATATTAATGGGCAAAGAGTGGCATGTTCATGGACATACTGGCTGTGGCAAATTAATGAGAAAACAGTGGCATATTAATGGAAAAACTGTCTGTGGCATATTGATGGGGTAAGTCATGGAAGTGCAAAGCAGGTAATGGGGCATGTCCTGGTGTACATTTAAATCATTGGCATGATATACAAAGACCTGGGTAGAATAATTTTGGGAGGGTAGGGGGCAAGAGGGAGATATGTTGGGGGGGGGCAGGCATTTTTTTCAGTAAGGGGCCCTGAAATTTCAGATGGTGGCCCTGGATATCATTGTGACTGGGTGGAACGGGAGCTATAGATGTACCAGGGAGATGGCAGTATTTTTCTTTGATCATGTGTCTTGTATTTTTATTTCTGGCTAAATGTACACAGTTAAATGCATGTTTCAGAGTTCGGCAGTGTACGGGAGGAGACAGTGGGGCGTAGGCAGTTTTGCTACTTTATTCTGCATAACTTTTTACATTACTGAGCAAATGGGGAAATAACCTTTTTCATATATAGAAAAGGTGCCGCTTATAAATAAGGTAGGAACATATAAGCCACCCAATGGGTGGTGACAGCGATGTATTTAGGTTGTTTGATGCCCTGGGCCTAAATAAACTAATGCACCCACCAACCCTCCTTTGTCAAACCCCTTTTCTCTACAGGTTGCACCCCTTTCTCACTTAACCTTTTCACTACAACAATTTGCTCCCATATATCTTACAACAGTGCCAGATTGTTCCCCACATCCTGGCAATGTTTTGGCCCAGGGGGTAACTTCATCAACCAACCCGTTATCATCCAATGGAGACACAGATAGACAGATATGTTTAGATAAGATAAGGTACTGGGGCTAATAGACAGACAAGACAATTGGACAGAAAGATACACACTGGGGCATTTTCCACTTCCCTCCGACGTACCCCTTATAAATAAGACATATTTTACACTCTGCCACGGAATGCGTTGGTCACCTCGGAATCCAGAAAGAGTCAAGTGGAGTTACGGTGCAATCTGAACGCACATCTGTTTTTCATATACACCTCCATGCGCCTCCTCTGCCGCGCCGAGCCCGACGTGACTCCAGGAAAAGGTCCAAGGTGCATAGATCTGTTTTTTTTTTTTTTCTAAAAATCTCTCTCCTGCCGGTTCCATCTCATCTGTATGCAGTGAAAGAAGCGCCAAAGGCAGGGGATTATATAGTAGGGAACAAGCACTGAGTTTCTTCTACTGCTAGACGTTTTACTGAATACTCTAAGAACATCTCAATTGCAATGGAACTTAAAGGACAAGCGGAGCAAAATTACAACCGGAGTTATGTCTTTAACGAAACAATTGCATCAAGTGTAGGTGTTTTAAATAGAAATGCTGTAATGAAAGAATTCAAACAAAGTAACTTATTGAGCCCTCTTTGGGCCTTATCGCTCTATCAAGCTACGAGGGGACAGACATGTTGTGTCAGATTGTGTCAGATTGGCTAAGTTTCAAAACAACATGTCCGTCCCCTGATACAGCATTTTTAAAATGCAACATTTTTATTCACAAAACTTTCTACATGATACAAATAATACCAGAACAGATGGGGTTATTCACTAAAAGGTGAGTTGAAGTGAGTAGCACGTGAGTTCAAGTGAATAGCAGGTGAGTTCAAGTGAATAGCAGGTGAGTTCAAGTGAATAGCTAGTGAGTTCAAGTGAATAGCTAGTGAGTTGAGGTGAGATGAACATTTCATCTCACTGGTTTTGCTATACATTGTACAGGAACAAACCTGGTTAGTACCCCCACTAATTGAACTCATCAGGTTTGTTCCTGCACAATGTATAGCTGAATTGGTCAGATGAAAGGTTCATCTCACCTCACCTCATCTGCTATTCACTTTAGCTCACCTGCTATTCACTTTAGTTCACCTCAACTCACCTGCTACTCACCTCAATTCAACTTCTAGTGAATAGCCCCAAGACAAAGAATTAGCATGCAATAAAGTAATCATTGCACAATTTTGTAAAAAAAAAAAAAAATATATATATATATATAGATATATATCACTTTTCCATCACATTAGCACTGTTTTCATGCAACAATCTGTTCCAAATATTCTTCTAATTATGACATAAATTCCATGATTAAATGGTGTAAATCCTTGAGGAGGGCATTCAGGGATCTGGATCTACAAATACAGGACTAGATTTGTTTTATTATAGCCCCTAGATAGACTCTAACAATATTTAGAACTTGAATTGTTATGCTTTGGATGCAGGACAAACTGAAAATGGTGGAGGAAGCTTCTCAAAATGGGATGGTTATGGCATGTAATGATAACGACAACAAGGTACATAGGATCTCATGATAAAGACCTGGGTTTCAAACTTAAGGCCAAAGTAACTGAGTTGAAAAACTCATCCCCTTCAGCTGCATTGGAGAACTTTTCCAGCTCGGCTACTTTGGCCTAAAGTTTGAAATTCCCATCTCAGTGCCCTGCCGTTCTCTCTTTATTGAATAGACCCTCAATTAAACAATACAGAGTTGACAGATTCTTTCCTCAGACCAAAAGCTGTCAGATCTGTTTAAAGGGACAGTCTAGTTCCCAAGCTCAGTTGGGTGCAAGATGAAGATCACTGCTTGTATAGTGCACAGGATTTCTTCCCCTGTGTGATTTGATACAGGTATTCTGTATAAATCGCATTTTTAATATTTTCAAGCCCTCCCCCACTGATTACTCTGCATGTTTACTACACATGCCACAGCACTGATTATATAGACACTGAGGATATAAATTTGTGTTTCTGTAGTCACTTCCTGTGTTGCTGGAATAGAATACATTGTGTGGAATCTAAGTGACATTGCTCTTGTACAGTAGGATCTCTTAACAGGGCAACATATTGTCTGATGACATCACTAGAGAGACAGAAAATTATTCACATTGGTACCTGCAGAAAAGGAAATTGACTTTTACTCAGCTAGTGTGGGCAGTCCTGGCTTCTTACAAACTGCTGTAATTTCACAATTTAATCTAACTATGTTTTTAAAAATATTTTAAGCAATGCAAAATGTAAGACATGCATTTTAAAGTACTTTAAAAGCACATTAACATTTTGGGCACCAGACAGGCCCTTCCCCAGTGTTTAAACATTTCTGCAATACAAGTTTACTAAATGACAAGTGACAAAAAAACAATTCCTTAAATAAAGGACTTTAATTAAGAAAAATAACATGTTTATTCCTTTTTATTAAAACCGAGTCACATTGTGAGACCCCCACCCCGCTCCCCTTTGCTTTCCAAGCCATCCTAACATCCAGTAATTGCAGGAAGAAGTCAGACAGAATGTATCAGCATGCAGAATAATTACTTTCGCCTTTTTGTGACTTCCATATAAATAGGAAACCTTTCCCTTTTTCGCTTTATTAGTCATGATTTCCTGCAGATCCTGAGCGTGCTACGATTATATGATGGTGCGGCCGACAGTCCAGAGCACTCACCGTGTACCTGGTTGAGTTAATGCGACATTTGAAAAGCCCTGGGACTGACGGAGTTAGAGAGAGTCTAGATAGGGAAGTTCAGGTGAATTCACCCAGACTTACGCAGTATGGGCAGATTTACTGCTGCGGGGCCTTGGTTACTGGTCTGGTCTTCCCAGCTGGAGACTCTGCTAATGGAGATCTGCAGAATTAAAACCATATCCTTAAAGCTCTCACACACACAGAAAAATCAATAGCCACAAGGATTTAAACTCACTATTTTTTTTTTTTTAAACATGCCAAGTTTACAGATACCATCATTGAAGAAGATACTGGCCTTCCTCAAAAAAAGCCAACAATGTTAACCCCTTAGTGACATGACCTTTTGACCTTGTCTTTCCCTTGGTGACAAGGGCTGTTTTGACAGTTTTTCTGGAGTGTTTGTGTTTAGCTGTAATTTTCTTCTTTCACACATACTGTACCCACAGAAATGATACTAAAAATAGTGAAGGGGTTTTCTACAGTGACTTTTTGACCCCATTTAACCCTAACTTTAACCCTTTATTTTTTTTCTAATTGAAATTTAATTGTAACCCTATCCTTTATGCTAAGCCTCTTTCTCACATGCTGTACCCACACAAATGATTTGTTGTTTTTATCGTCATAAGAAGGGCTTTCATTAGATACCATTATGTTTATTGTATCTTATAATTTATTACAAAACATATCATAAAATATGATGAAAACATTAAAAAAAATACTTTTTCTAACTTTGACCTAAAAAATAATTTACACAAATACAATCATTGAAAAAGACCCCGTCTAAATAGTTTCTAAATGTTGTCCCGAGTTCAGAATCTAGTTTCCAGTATACAACATGTTATAGTAATAGGGGAACAAAAATAGTGATGGGGTTTTCTACAGGGACCCTTTGACCCCAACCCTAACCCTAAATTTAACCCTAACTCTAACCCTTTTGCTAACCCTTTATTTTTTTTTAATTTTAATTTAATTGTAACCCTATACTTTATGCTAACCCTGATTTAGTTGTAACCCAAACAACTATACTAATCCTAACCCGAACCCTGGATTTTAGCTATTTAAATCTTTTTTTTTATTGCAATGTTGAAAAAAATTTTTTTTTACTTCCGACGCTCTACCCAAACGCTCTCCAATATGGCGCCCACGATCGCTCCGTGGAGCTATCGTGGGTGCCCCAGAGACGTACTTTCGGTGCTGCCTATTGCCTCGACATCGAGGCAAAAGAGCAGCACTGCCAGAGCGTTTTTTGAGATCGTTGACTGACAACCGATCGTTCCACTGCAGGACTTGCCAGGCATGTCCTTTGTCGCAACAGAGTTGCCGGCTGGACGTGCCTGACACGTCCTTTGTCGCGAAAGGGTTAAGGGAATTGGGGATACAATTATACAAGAGATAATGTAAAATGAGAGAAATCTCAGTGCATCCTACCTGGTAAAATACTTTATAAATAAAATAATAAATTTAGGTAAATTATAAAAATGGTCAAGGTTTGTGGGGCCTAGGGGAGCCACCCAGCCGAAATGCAATGGGTCAGTGACAGATTGGCTCGAGGCCTAATGTATATTAGGTATTGAATGAACGTCTGTGCCAGATAGATGATGAAAATAAACAGATAAAGTAATGAAAAAAAAAAGTTTTAGGGTTTGGGGGGTTAATGTTAGTATTAGGGTTCAGGGGGTTAATGTTAGTATTAGGGTTTGGCGGGTTAATGTTAGTATTAGGGTTTGGGGGTTAATGTTAGTATTAGGGTTCAGGGGGGTTAATGTTAGTATTAGGGTTTGGGGTCATTAATGTTAGTATTAGGGTTCAGGGGGTTAATGTTAGTATTAGGGTTTGGCGGGTTAATGTTAGTATTAGGGTTCAGGGGTTAATGTTAGTATTAGGGTTTGGGGGGTTAATGTTAGTATTAGGGTTCGGGGGTTATTGTTAGTATTAGGGTTTGGGGGTTAATGTTAGTATTAAGGTTTGGGGGTTAATGTTAGTATTAGGGTTCGGGGGGTTAATGTTAGTATTAGGGTTCAAAGGGTTAATGTTAGTATTAGGGTTCGGAGGTTAATGTTAGTATTAGGGTTTGGGGTCATTAATGTTAGTATTAGGGTTCAGGGGGTTAATGTTAGTATTAGGGTTTGGGGGTTAATGTTAGTATTAGGGTTTGGGGGTTAATGTTAGTATTAGGGTTCGGGGGGTTAATGTTAGTATTAGGGTTCAAAGGGTTAATGTTAGTATTAGGGTTCGGAGGTTAATGTTAGTATTAGGGTTTGGGGTCATTAATGTTAGTATTAGGGTTCAGGGGGTTAATGTTAGTATTAGGGTTTGGGGGTTAATGTTGATCTTCACCGCTGACAGTTCAGAGTTCAAACTGCTGCAATGAACTGTCCCAGACCCTGTGCAGAGATTAAATAAAACGGCCTCCTACATCCAACTTCTCACTGAATTAAGAAGCCCCGGTGAAATTATGTTCAGTGTAAACTACAGGAGAACCGTAACTTGCTTTGAAGTAAAAATAAGAACATTTAATAAATATTAAACATCATATAGAAAGTAAGACAGATGCAACTGCCTGACTAACATAAACATAATCCCCACCCTGTATAAACCACATCACAACCTCAAAATTAGAGTAACATTAACAGTTAGAACACAGGGAAAGATACAAGTAAAGGAAGAGAGAACTAGTATGAAATATAACGTGTAAAAAAGTCAGATAAATGATCGATCCAGCTTTGAAAGGGATGGGCTCCCAAATTTCCCAAATTACCTCCTTGACCTCATATACACACGCAAAGTGAATAAAGCAGGAGGGGTTTGGAAGTGACAGATAAGGGGAATGTTCAAAGCTGGTTAGATTACCCAGGGAATGCATGCAGAGACATACAGATTGGATCTCACATAAGGGAAATACATCTTTATTGGATATTTGCCTCTGTCTAACTAAACCCAATAGCAATCTCCCTTAGACAGCTTGTGAATGAAGGGTTCCATTTCCTTGGCTGGGCAATATATCTTCTTATCTTTTGGGTAATGTGATACAGTTTTCCAAATTTGGATGGATTTGCTGTGTGTGAATAGGTCCTGATTACAATGCAGGGGAATTATTATTACATTACATTAACATTCATTTATACTGCAGTGACAATTTATACCGCGATAAAAGCTAGACTGTTTTATTCATTGGAAACCTTTTTAGAGTTTAGAATGCATGGCACTCTCTATCAGAACCAGCCATTTCCTGAAATGCTTCCAGCATTGGAGAAATGATGCAATAGGCCCCATTAGCCCACAGAAAAAAACCCATCCCGTATAAATAGTGGAAATCTCTTCCTCACAAAACTGTTAAATTCCATACCATCAACAGGTTTTGCCATTGTAATGTTAAATTAAGTTCATCCTTTTTCAAGTACGAATATCTCATCGATTCGCAAAAACAAACAAAAAAAACGTCTTATTAAAGGGACAGTCTAGTCCCCAAACTCACTTTGGTGCAAGATGAAGATCACTGCTTGGATAATGCACAGGCTTTTATCCCTGTGTGATTTGATGCAGGCATTCTGTATAAACCACATTTTAATATTTGACTCAAGCCCTCCCCAATGATTACTCTGCATGTTTACTGCAGGTGTGGCAGCACTGATTATATAGGCACGGAGGATATAAAGTTTTGTTTCATATAGTCACTTCCTGTGCTCTTCCAATTGAGTCTATTGAGTGGCCTATGAGTGACCTTGCTCTTGTACACAGTAGGATCTCTTAACAGTGCAACACATTGTCTGATGACATCATTAGAGAGACGGGATATTCCATTCATTTGAATGGCATTATTCTCATTGGTTCCTGCAGCAAAAAAAAAAAGGAAATTACTTTTACTCAGGTAGGATGGGCAGTCCTTGTTACTTGCAAACTACTGTAATTTCACAGTTTCTTCTAGCTGTAAGTATTTTATATTTTAAGCAGTGCAAAAGGTAAGACATGCATTTTAAAGTACCGTATTTGCTCGATTATAAGACGACCCCCCAAACTTTGGATATTCCTTTAGGAAAAAAACTAAAAGCCTGAATATAAGACTACCCTATAGGAAAAAAGTTAAACTTGTATATATTCACATGTAAATTGCTTTTTTAATAAAAATTATGATATCAAAAAATGTATTTCTAGTTTTTATTTCTTTTTATGTGCCAATGCTGCCTTTCTCTTTCCCTTGCCCCAATTTTTCTCTCTCTCCCCCCTCCCCTTGTCTGTCTCTTAACCCCTTCCCTCCCCTTGTCTGTCTCTTAACCCCTTCCCTCCCCTTGTCTCTGTCTCTTAACCCCCTCCCTCCCCTTGACTCTGTCTCTGCGTCCCCCTCCCTCCCCCTGTCCCCCTCCCTCCCCCTGTCTCTCTGTCCCCCTCCCTCCCTCCCCCTGTCTCTCTGCCCCCCTCCCTCCCTTCCCCTTACCTTGATCCCTGGTGGCTAGTGGGGGCAGCCGGGGGATGTCTGCACGATACGTGCAGATATCCTCCATGCTGCCCGACACGGCAGTCTATTATGACGGACAGCTGTCCGTCATAATAGTCTGCCGTGTCGGGCAGCATGGAGGATATCTGCACGTATAGTGCAGACATCCCCCAGCTGCCCGATTGTCCCTGGTGGCTAGTGGGGCAGCAGAGGATGTCTGCGCGATGAGCGCAGACCTCCCCTGCTGCCGCCCGGCACCCTCGCCGGGACTTCTGTGACGAAAGCGGAAGTACTCGGCTTCTTCACAGAAGCCCCAGCGGTCGTGCCGGGCGGAAGCAGGGGAGTCTGCGCTCGTTGCGCAGACATCCCCTGCTGCTAGAGAGGGGGATCCAGGTCCCCTGCAGCTCTGCTGGGGACCTGAATCCATGTCTTATAATCTGACCTCAATTTGAGGTCAGATTATAAGAGACCTCGATTATAAGACGAGGGGGATTTTTCAGAGCATTTGCTCTGAAAAAAACCTCGTCTTATAATCGTGCAAATACGGTACTTTGAAAGCACATTAATATGCATTAATATTTGGAAGATGCATTTTGGACCCCAGACAGTCCCTTTAAATACGCAGTAAATAAACCCTTCCTAACTCCACAGAAAGTCATGTTCACTGGGTCAGTGTTAGTAATGCTAAATGTAATATGGTGTTAGAAAAGATACCTAGAAAGTGTGCATTATACTATCTGCTTTATAGGGGGGGGATGATTGCACTCGTAAAATGGCAGATCCAGAAATATATCTTTAATCTTCTCATAAAGGCTCCCAACCTGGAGATATCGCTCAAACAGTGGTCCATGTGAAGAAAATAATAAGATACATACATAGTGTATCACATTGCCCCTCAGTGTGAACGTGTCCCTGATGACTCAGGATACTTACCATTTAATGGAACTATCAGATGTGATATAATGCTTTTGGATATTCCCCTACCTCATGAAGAAGCTGGGATTCCAGCGAAATGCGTTGAGGAACAGGACTACAAGGTCTTTGCTGCTGGAAAGGTAACCCCTTGGCTCTGGACACTTTGCTGCTGCTCCTCCTCAGGTATATGCATCATTTGCACAGCTATCCTATAAGTGCAATGTATTTCCTGGGGTATTTGCATCAAGTGGTAACTGTGCGATTGTTTCCCGTTTTTATTCTTTTAGAATCTGAAGATGAAAGATTTATACTTGATCCTGATTGAATTTTTCGAATCCGTGACCATCCCCTGCTGCACACGGCACTTTGTTATACAGAATCACACTATGTATGTGTCTTATTATTTTCTCTCTATGGACTTGTGTGCATAATATCTCCAGGTTGGAAGCCATTTTTATGTAGATTAAAGATATATATCTGATAAGCCTGACTGCAGTAATCCCCCGCTAAACACCAGAATAAACATTTTATGCTATGATATTTTTTTATTTTTTTTTTCCAAATCATGCGCCCCATCCATGGAATGTTTGTGTATTTGAAAAGTACTTTAGTGCTGTTAGGAGAGTATAGTTTTAATTATTTTCATCTGTGGTGTGTGCTTTTTCTTTGGTGGGCTGGTGATTTGGAAAGAGTGTATATCTACCTGAATTTGAACAATAGTGGGTGGCACTTTAAACTTTCTTGTGCCAAAGAGGCGAGGTTGTTAATTCTCATTGGAGGAGCTGTCCTCCAGTACCTTTTATCTCATATTATATGCTGTCCACTGTCCTAAACCGTCTTAGTTTTTTTTTTCCCCAGAGGTCAGAGCCTGTAATTGTGTTAAGGGCTAAATTTGAAATGCTAGGGTGGCTTGCCGACAAACAACAAAGGCTGAGAAAGGGAGGGTCCCCCCCTCGACATCCTCCTTCATTACCACAGAGATCTACATTTATCAAGAGCTCTGTAATCAGAACACAAAAAAACAAAAAAATCACCAAGTCCATTGCTACATATGGAGCCTGCTCCAGTTTCCATATCCTGTGCCAGGGTGGGCAAACTTCCGCGCCCTGGATATCCATGGTCTGATGCTCCCTGTCATGGGAGTGGGTATTCACTAGTAGCTGGAGAACCTCGTTATAAACTGGTTAGCAGATACTCACCCTAGGGTTTATTCCTCTGTTTGATTAATGAGGATGATAGAAGTAGTAACAGTAACAGTCTGTGACCTTGGTGCAGGAGATGGGATACTTTCTGGTTATGGAAGGGTTGGAAAGACCAAAAGATATTCCAGTTTGGTATGTCAAGTACTACGTGCTGTTACATATTTAAGTCAACCAGTCAAATCTAAATTGGCATGGTAGCACCTTAAAAAGACTCTATTAACCTAAATATTACCCGTAATGTATAGAATTCAAAAGGGTGAAAAATGATCTATAGATTGTGTAAAATTGCAAGCTAATGCATAAAATGATAGCAAAATATCTTTTAAACATGTCCTGTTTATGACATTACTTTTGGCTTAATAGGCAATAATGAATGGGTCTAGGACACTTCTTCGCTGCATCTTCATCACTGACAGTTCAGCGTGGCAGTTAGAACGCTGAACTATCGGCAATGAAGAATAACGCGGCCGTTTGACCCCAATACTAAAATTAACCCCAATACTAAAATTAACCCCCGATCCCTAATACTAACCCCCTAAACCCTAATACTAACCCCCTAAACCCTAATACTAACCCCCGAACCCTAATACTAACCCTCTAAACCCTAATACTAACCCCCGACCCCTAATACTAACCCCCTAAACCCTAATACTAACCCCCGACCCCTAATACTAACCCCCTAAACCCTAATACTAACCCCCGACCCCTAATACTAACCCCCTAAACCCTAATACTAACCCCCGAACCCTAATACTAACCCTCTAAACCCTAATACTAACCCCCGACCCCTAATACTAACCCCCTAAACCCTAATACTAACCCCCGACCCCTAATACTAACCCCCTAAACCCTAATACTAACCCCCGACCCCTAATACTAACCCCCTAAACCCTAATACTAACCCCCGAACCCTAATACTAAAATTAACAACCTAAACCCTAATACTAACCCCCTAAACCCTAATACTAACCCCCGACCCCTAATACTAACCCCCTAAACCCTAATACTAACCCCCGAACCCTAATACTAAAATTAACAACCTAAACCCTAATACTAACTCCCTAAACCCTAATACTAACCCCCTAAACCCTAATACTAACCCCCGAACCCTAATACTAACCCCCTAAACCCTAATACTAACCCCCGAACCCTAATACTAAAATTAACCAGAGTCAGCGGTGAAGCGGCTGCGCGGATGCTGCCGCGATGAAGAGTCCCATCCCCATAATGAATTGCTTTTCAATGGGGAATGTGTAATTTGCATATCAGGCCACAAGGTGATGTCAGAAGCAGCAGACGCCACAGACACATTTATAACTTATATACCTCAGATCAGAAACAATCTATACAATGTGTTAGCAGAATTCGGAGCAAATGCATAAATTAGGAAAAAATGGGTATCGCTGGGTAACATTTCCTGCTCAATATAAGAAGGTCAAAGGCTTTGCTGGGTTATGTTTCAAGTGATTGATAATGTATCTATTATTGAACATACAAACTGTGACCTGTTGATTTGGAAATTGTTGGGGATTCTCTATATAAACAAGACATTGTTGGGGATTCTCTATATATATACAATACATTGCTTGAAAAAGCCCTACTTTGGGGGTGAAACGCGTTGTGGACAAGAGGAGACTGCTACTGGGACTCTATATATGTACTGTTCAAGTGGATCTTTGAATGTAAGATTCTTTATATGTTTTTATTGGTATTAAAATCGTTGAAGCTAAATAGTCTCCTCCTTACCCTCTCTTATACTACTGCTGGGAGTACCTTCTGGGTCTGCTACCCTGAATAAGCTGCCTAGGATTCCTCTGTGAACCTGTTGGATCTTTAACCCCTTGGTGGGCTCCCTGGATGCTGTATAGACTGAGCAGATCTCTGCTCAGGAAGATGTGAGTGTGTTCTCACTTATTATTTGTTATCAGCACTTTTATGTGATATACTACACTATATTATTTCTGTTCTGTTTTGTTTTATTTTTTTCCCTTCGGATTGAATATTGAGCTGACTTACTTTAAGGCTGATTTACTTTAAGGGTAACAATTTATTATTTATTTTTCCTGAGTTGTGTGTTTTGAAGTGTTGGGTCACAGCGCACGTTTTCACTTGTGTGTTGTTTTGATTTCTATATAAACAAGGCATTGTTGGGGATTCTCTCTCTCTATATACAAGGCATTGTTGGGGATTCTCTATATATACAAGGCATTGTTGGGAATTCTCTATATATACAAGGCATTGTTGGGGATTCTCTATATATACAAGGCATTGTTGGCGATTCCCTATATATACAAGGCATTGTTGGGGATTCTCTATATAAACAAGGCATTGTTGGGGATTCTCTATATATATACAATACATTGTTGGGGATTCTCTATACATACAAGGCATTGTTGGGAATTCTCTATATATACAAGGCATTGTTGGGAATTCTCTATATATACAAGGCATTGTTGGGGATTCTCTATATATACAAGGCATTGTTGGGAATTCTCTCTTTCTGTATATAAGGCAGTGTTGGGGATTCTCTCTCTCTCTGTATATAAGGCATTGTTGGGGATTCTCTATATATACAAGGCATTGTTGGGGATTCTCTATATATACAAGGCATTGTTGGGTATTCTCTCTCTATATACAAGGCATTGTTGGGGATTCTCTATATATATACAATACATTGTTGGGGATTCTCTATATATACAAGGCATTGTTGGGAATTCTCTATATACACAAGGCATTGTTGGGGATTCTCTATATATACAATACATTGTTGGGGATTCTCTATATATACAAGACATTGTTGGGGATTCTCTATATATATACAATACATTGTTGGGGATTCTCTATATATATACAATACATTGTTGGGGATTCTCTCTCTATATATAGAAGGCATTGTTGGGGATTCCCTATATATACAAGGCATTGTTGGGGATTCTCTATATAAACAAGGCATTGTTGGGAATTCTCTATATATACAAGGCATTGTTGGGGATTCTCTATACATACAAGGCATTGTTGGGAATTCTCTATATATACAAGGCATTGTTGGGAATTCTCTATATATACAAGGCATTGTTGGGGATTCTCTATATATACAAGGCATTGTTGGGAATTCTCTCTTTCTGTATATAAGGCAGTGTTGGGGATTCTCTCTCTCTCTGTATATAAGGCATTGTTGGGGATTCTCTATATATACAAGGCATTGTTGGGGATTCTCTATATATACAAGGCATTGTTGGGTATTCTCTCTCTATATACAAGGCATTGTTGGGGATTCTCTATATATATACAATACATTGTTGGGGATTCTCTATATATACAAGGCATTGTTGGGAATTCTCTATATACACAAGGCATTGTTGGGGATTCTCTATATATACAATACATTGTTGGGGATTCTCTATATATACAAGACATTGTTGGGGATTCTCTATATATATACAATACATTGTTGGGGATTCTCTATATATATACAATACATTGTTGGGGATTCTCTCTCTATATATAGAAGGCATTGTTGGGGATTCCCTATATATACAAGGCATTGTTGGGGATTCTCTATATAAACAAGGCATTGTTGGGAATTCTCTATATATACAAGGCATTGTTGGGGATTCTCTATATATACAAGGCATTGTTGGGGATTCTCTATACATACAAGGCATTGTTGGGGATTCTCTATATAAACAAGGCATTGTTGGGGATTCTCTATATAAACAAGGCATTGTTGGGGATTCTCTATATAAACAAGGCATTGTTGGGGATTCTCTATATATACAAGGCATTGTTGGGGATTCTCTATATAAACAAGGCATTGTTGGGGATTCTCTATATATATACAATACATTGTTGGGGATTCTCTATACATACAAGGCATTGTTGGGAATTCTCTATATATACAAGGCATTGTTGGGGATTCTCTATATATACAAGGCATTGTTGGGGATTCTCTATATATACAAGGCATTGTTGGGTATTCTCTCTATATATACAAGGCATTGTTGGGGATTCTCTATATAAACAAGGCATTGTTGGGGATTCTCTATATAAACAAGGCATTGTTGGGAATTCTCTATATATACAAGGCATTGTTGGGGATTCTCTCTATATATACAAGGCATTGTTGGGGATTCTCTATATATACAAGGCATTGTTGGGGATTCTCTATATATACAAGGCATTGTTGGGTATTCTCTCTATATATACAAGGCATTGTTGGGGATTCACTATACATACAAGGCATTGTTGGGGATTCTCTATATAAACAAGGCATTGTTGGGGATTCTCTATATAAACAAGGCATTGTTGGGAATTCTCTATATATACAAGGCATTGTTGGGGATTCTCTATATATACAAGGCATTGTTGGCGATTCCCTATATATACAAGGCATTGTTGGGGATTCTCTATATAAACAAGGCATTGTTGGGGATTCTCTATATATATACAATACATTGTTGGGGATTCTCTATACATACAAGGCATTGTTGGGAATTCTCTATATATCCAAGGCATTGTTGGGAATTCTCTATATATACAAGGCATTGTTGGGGATTCTCTATATATACAAGGCATTGTTGGGAATTCTCTATATATACAAGGCATTGTTGGGGATTCTCTCTTTCTGTATATAAGGCAGTGTTGGGGATTCTCTCTCTCTCGGTATATAAGGCATTGTTGGGGATTCTCTATATATACAAGGCATTGTTGGGGATTCTCTATATATACAAGGCATTGTTGGGTATTCTCTCTCTATATACAAGGCATTGTTGGGGATTCTCTATATATATACAATACATTGTTGGGGATTCTCTATATATACAAGGCATTGTTGGGAATTCTCTATATACACAAGGCATTGTTGGGGATTCTCTATATATACAATACATTGTTGGGGATTCTCTATATATACAAGACATTGTTGGGGATTCTCTATATATATACAATACATTGTTGGGGATTCTCTATATATATACAATACATTGTTGGGGATTCTCTCTCGATATATAGAAGGCATTGTTGGGGATTCTCTATACATACAATACATTGTTGGGGATTCTCTATATATACAAGGCATTGTTGGGGATTCTCTATATAAACAAGGCATTGTTGGGGATTCTCTATATAAACAAGGCATTGTTGGGGATTCTCTATATATACAAGGCATTGTTGGGGATTCTCTATATAAACAAGGCATTGTTGGGGATTCTCTATATATATACAATACATTGTTGGGGATTCTCTATATATACAAGGCATTGTTGGGAATTCTCTATATATACAAGGCATTGTTGGGGATTCTCTATATATACAAGGCATTGTTGGGAATTCTCTATATATACAAGGCATTGTTGGGGATTCTCTCTTTCTGTATATAAGGCAGTGTTGGGGATTCTCTCTCTCTCTGTATATAAGGCATTGTTGGGGATTCTCTATATATACAAGGCATTGTTGGGGATTCTCTATATATACAAGGCATTGTTGGGTATTCTCTCTCTATATACAAGGCATTGTTGGGGATTCTCTCTCTCTATATACAAGGCATTGTTGGGGATTCTCTATATATAAAAGACATTGTTGGGTATTCTCTATATATAAAAGACATTGTTGGGTATTCTCTCTCTATATACAAGGCATTGTTGGGGATTCTCTCTCTCTATATACAAGGCATTGTTGGGGATTCTCTATATATACAAGGCATTGTTGGGGATTCTCTATATATACAAGGCATTGTTGGGGATTCTCTCTATATACAAGGCATTGTTGGGGATTCTCTATATATACAAGGCATTGTTGGGGATTCTCTATATATATACAATACATTGTTGGGGATTCTCTATACATACAAGGCATTGTTGGGAATTCTCTATATATACAAGGCATTGTTGGGAATTCTCTATATATACAAGGCATTGTTGGGGATTCTCTATATATACAAGGCATTGTTGGGGATTCTCTCTTTCTGTATATAAGGCATTGTTGGGGATTCTCTCTTTCTGTATATAAGGCATTGTTGGGGATTCTCTCTCTCTGTATATAAGGCATTGTTGGGGATTCTCTATATATACAAGGCATTGTTGGGGATTCTCTATATATATAAGGCATTGTTGGGGATTCTCTCTTTCTGTATATAAGGCATTGTTGGGGATTCTCTCTCTCTCTGTATATAAGGCATTGTTGGGGATTCTCTATATATACAAGGCATTGTTGGGGATTCTCTATATATACAAGGCATTGTTGGGGATTCTCTATATAAACAAGGCATTGTTGGGGATTCTCTATATAAACAAGGCATTGTTGGGGATTCTCTATACATACAAGGCATTGTTGGGGATTCTCTATATATAAGGCATTGTTGGGGATTCTCTATATATAAGGCATTGTTGGGGATTCTCTCTCTATATATAAGGCATTGTTGGGGATTCTCTATATATACAAGGCATTGTTGGGGATTCTCTATATATACAATACATTGTTGGGGATTCTCTCTCTATATATACAAGGCATTGTTGGGTATTCTCTCTCTCTATATACATGGCATTGTTGGGTATTCTCTCTCTATATATATATAAGGCAATGTTGGGGATTCTCTATATATACAAGGCATTGTTGGGGATTCTCTCTCTCTATATACAAGGCATTGTTGGGTATTCTCTCTCTCTATATATAGAAGGCATTGTTGGGGATTCTCTATATATACAAGGCATTGTTGGGGATTCTCTATTTATACAAGGCATTGTTGGGGATTCTCTCTATATATACAAGGCATTGTTGGGTATTCTCTATATATACAAGGCATTGTTGGGGATTCTCTATATATACAAGGCATTGTTGGGGATTCTCTATATATACAAGGCATTGTTGGGGATTCTCTATATATACAAGGCATTGTTGGGGATTCTCTATATATACAAGGCATTGTTGGGGATTCTCTATATATACAAGGCATTGTTGGGGATTCTCTCTATATATACAAGGCATTGTTGGGGATTCTCTATATATACAAGGCATTGTTGGGGATTCTCTATATATACAAGGCATTGTTGGGGATTCTCTATATATACAAGGCATTGTTGGGGATTTTCTATATACACAAGGCATTGTTGGGGATTCTCTATATATACAAGGCATTGTTGGGGATTCTCTATATATACAAGGCATTGTTTGGAATTCTCTATATATACAAGGCATTGTTGGGGATTTTCTATATACACAAGGCATTGTTGGGGATTCTCTATATATACAAGGCATTGTTGGGTATTCTCTATATACACAAGGCATTGTTGGGGATTCTCTATATATACAAGGCATTGTTGGGGATTCTCTATATATACAAGGCATTGTTTGGAATTCTCTATATATACAAGGCATTGTTGGGGATTTTCTATATACACAAGGCATTGTTGGGGATTCTCTATATATACAAGGCATTGTTGGGTATTCTCTATATATACAAGGCATTGTTGGGAATTCTCTATATATACAAGGCATTGTTGGGGATTTTCTATATACACAAGGCATTGTTGGGGATTCTCTATATATACAAGGCATTGTTGGGTATTCTCTATATATACAAGGCATTATTGGGGATTCTCTATATATATAAGGCATTGTTGGGGATTCTCTCTCTCTGTATATAAGGCATTGTTGGGGATTCTCTATATATACAAGGCATTGTTGGGGATTTTCTATATACACAAGGCATTGTTGGGGATTCTCTATATATACAAGGCATTGTTGGGGATTCTCTATATATACAAGGCATTGTTGGGAATTCTTTATATATACAAGGCATTGTTGGGGATTTTCTATATACACAAGGCATTGTTGGGGATTCTCTATATATACAAGGCATTGTTGGGGATTCTCTATATATACAAGGCATTGTTGGGGATTTTCTATATACACAAGGCATTGTTGGGGATTCTCTATATATACAAGGCATTGTTGGGAATTCTCTATATATACAAGGCATTGTTGGGGATTCTCTATATATACAAGGCATTGTTGGGGATTCTCCATATATATAAGGCATTGTTGGGGATTCTCTATATATACAAGGCATTGTTGGGGATTCTCTCTCTCTGTATATAAGGCATTGTTGGGGATTCTCTCTCTCTGTATATAATGCATTGTTGGGTATTCTCTCTCTCTCTGTATATAAGGCATTGTTGGGGATTCTCTATATATATAAGGCATTGTTGGGGATTCTCTATATATACAAGGCATTGTTGGGGATTCTCTCTCTCTGTATATAAGGCATTGTTGGGGATTCTCTCTCTCTGTATATAAGGCATTGTTGGGTATCTCTATATAAACGAGCGCATGTTGGTGAGAACTGTGCATTTTTATGATGATCAGTAAAAGTCATGAATTACATTTTTCATTATGCTTTATAATTATTACATTTTATCTACATCATATGTTCATATCTATATCATATTCATGTAATAATGAGTGGGCTTAGTCAGCATCACTGAGAGTGGAGCCCACCCTGTATAAACACATTACAGATTACATTGTGTCATTGCAGGTGTTCGGCTGACACAGAACTTCCTTCCCATACTATAGATCTCGCCCATCCTCATCCTAGGTCGCTTTGGAGGAAGGTCATGGGTTAATGTATGGCATATGGAACTGCATGGGTTAATATACTGCGGGGACCTGGATTTTGGAATTGATCGTTTAGAAACTCAGTCACAACACAGTTAATAAAAATAATATTGTATGTATTCATTTCTCAGTGATTGTAATGTATATATTATATAGAACCCAAAAATAAAATGTAACATAGAATTTGATGGCAGGAAAATATATATATATATATATATACTTTTTTTTCAAGGATATCTATGATTATCTTTCTTCATTAAAGATGGCGGAATGCTAACATTTTAAAACCATTAAGAAACTTCACTTTTTAAAAAATGATCTTTCACTATCTTCCTGTCGTGTTCTCTTTAGAAGATATCAGTGATATAGAGGGACAGAAAGCGGCCACTTGCATTCTCCTGTGTCTGCTTGTGGGCATGGCCTGGGCAGCCTGATAGTGGCCCTGACAGGTCAATAAGTGGTCATGACCACTAGTGACACAGACCACGCCCCCAGGGCAGATTCCACGAAACAAAGCTCTTACTTCTTGGTTTCTACATAACTAGTGAGATGTTCTGGTAAAAGACCCACCCACAGCCTCACCTTCAGCCAACTATAACAGTAGCGGGTATCAGATCTAAAGGATAAAGGTGACATTGAAACTTTTACAGCATATTTAAGGTCACAGGACTGTGATTTGGACGGTGGCCTAGTTTAAAGGCCTTTAAAAGAGGCGCAATTACTGACAGCATTAAAAATTCATCATAGAAAAGTGGTCCAGGCGGCACTAAAAACCAAGTTTTAAAACATAATGCTCGACTGAATATCTGGAAAGATTCAATCACCCTTCTATTTAAAAGCCATCTAGCAATTATTTCATCTGCAGTGTGGTCTCGTCAAGCTAATGATGCTACCACGAGCCAAAAACAACAGTTAAAAATAAAAAAAAGTACATACCATAGCAGCCAACCGTCCCGGATTTTCTAGGACAGTCTAGTTTTTTTGGTATCTTGTCAAATATGGGTCTGACTGGTCTTGTCTGGTGCATATGCACAGTGCTTTCTGTAAGACATACAGGGCCAGATTTATCAGGGCAAAAGAGGAGCTATTGCTAAATTTGGAGCAAACAGCTGTAGCATTACGTTCGTTTCCATGGTTATAACTACTATTTTAGCACTTTTTCCTTAAATATTACCTTTTTGTGTTTTGGTAAATACAGCCCATAGAGTCTAAACGCTAAATAATTGCGCTCCCATCACCCAGTACTCGGGTCAGTCTTATAGTCACACAATGTTATGTAACGTGCAGGGACACATTATCCTGAGCCCTTTTGGGTCTGACCCCCCTTGTTCCCCTGGAACCTTTCCCAATCAGAGCCTTAAATCAAGACAGTAAAACGTAAGTCCTATATTGGGATTGCAGACAGTAACTGGATGAGATACATTGGTTTCTCACCTATGATGCCAATTCCAGGTCATTCCACACTAGTAGCTAGGTTACCCAGGGAGAGATATCTGACTGCTGGTTCTGCATCTTGCAGAATGAAGATGTGTGTTGCATCATGTTAGGGGTAAAAAAACAAAAAAAACAAAACCACAGTCACTGTTGAAAGATCTCCCTTTGATACAGTCCCTTGGAACAGAATACTTTATTACATGAATATAGATAACGCCTCTATTTTTTTAGGTTTTTACTCCATATTGCGTCGAGATCGAGGTGAGATCTTTCTATACTGACTGTGTTTATCTTCCTACTACAATTGTCCTTTAAAAATAAATAGAACAACCTATGGAACAGGTTATTTTACATTGAATTACATTTGTTTTTTCCCTTTCTAGAACCTATTTTACTAGTATGTTATTATTGATTATTATTATTATCACTGTAACTATGGTATGTGTAAGTACATCATTATTGCAATTATTGTGTGTGTTGGTTATATAGTCTACCTGCACTGACAATCAATAAAACAAGCCAGATAGGAGACTTTGAATGGAATCTGATGTTAAAGTGATAATTATGTAGCTCGGTGAATCTGCACAGTATTCACTATAGTACCTACATTTATCCAGCCCCTCAGGCAGTAGTGTATCTTCCACAAGGCAAACAAGGCACTCGCCTAGGGCGGCACCTTGCCAGAGGGCGGCACTTTGCTAGAGGGTGTTAAAGCACACTTCTGGTGCTTCAAACATTTTCTCACCCTCCCCCACCTTTCAGCAAACTTTTCCTCCTTCCAATTAATCGGGGTGATGGGGGCATGTAATGGATGTGGTGGGGCATTTAGTGTGTATGCAATGTGGGTGATGGGGGCATGTAATGGGGTGATTGGGCATTTAACGTGTGTGCAATGTGGGTGATGGGGCATGTGATGGGGCATGTCGTGGGTGTGCAATGTGGGTGATGGGGCATGTAATGGGGTGATGGGGCATGTCGTTGGTGTGCAATGTGGGTGATGGTGCATGTAATGGGGTGATGGGGCATGTGATGGGGCATGTCGTGGGTGTGCAATGTGGGTAATGGGGTGATGGTGCATGTCGTTGGTGTGCAATGTGGGTGATGGGGCATGTAATGGGGTGATGGGGCATGTAATGGGGTGATGGGGCATGTCGTGGGTGTGCAATGTGGGTGATGGGGCATGTAATGGGGTGATGGGGCATGTAATGGGGTGATGGGGCATGTCGTGGGTGTGCAATGTGGGTGATGGGCCATGTAATAGGGTGATGGGGCATGTAATGGGGTGATGGGGCATGTCGTGGGTGTGCAATGTGGGTGATGGGGCATGTAATGGGGTGATGGGGCATGTAATGGTGTGATGGGGCATGTCGTGGGTGTGCAATGTGGGTGATGGGTCATGTAATGGGGTGATGGGGCATGTAATGGGGTGATGGGGCATGTCGTGGGTGTGCAATGTGGGTGATGGGGCATGTAATGGGGTGATGGGGCATGTTGTGGGTGTGCAATGTGGGTGATGGGGCATGTAATGAGGTGATGGGGCATGTAATGGGGTGATGGGGCATGTAATGGGGTGATGGGGCATGTTGTGGGTGTGCAATGTGGGTGATGGGGCATGTAAAAAGCCAGAGATTGGTTGAAACGAGGAAGATGGAAGGAAACAAATCGTAGGGCTAAGAGGGAATTGTGGGGAATTGACAAGGGAATTACAACATTAAGGCCAAAACAGCAGAGTCGTAGGGATAGCTGATTAGGAGGATTTTTCCAACTCGGCTACTTTGGCCTTAAGCTTGAAATTGCCTTGACAATTCTCTCTCTCATAAAAGCCCGTAATAGACAGGGTAGTAGTTAATTTTCCAGGCTGCTAAGGGGGATCAACATCATCCCAAGAAAAAAAATCTCAACAGTAAAAAGATCCCGGGATTGGAAGGGAAAGTGTTCATACAAGGACTGTAAAGGGCAATAGAACCCAAGGTCTAGTGAATGCCAGTCATGAATAGTATTAGTCCCTATCACAGGATAAGTGGAGCATGAAATTCATTATGTCAAATCCTGGCAGTAACACACAGAGACCTCACTAATATGACTTGTGTGGACATCGCTGACCTGCAAATCCCTCCATATTAAGGCTCTTTCGAGACTTCGTATGGCTGCTCTGTGCCTTGGCATTCAGTGAGATGGATCAGCTGGTCAATGGGCTGACTGCAATATGTGTTACAACCTCTGGGTTACAGGGTTGCTTCCTGGCAGGGTCAACTCAGCTCTCCCTCCTTCTGAGGTTGATGAAAGATCACTTTACATTGTAAAAATCCTGACTGTAAAATAAAAATGCTACTGGGCCACGTGTACTGGAAACTCAGCATCCCTTAGGCTCTATTCCCTGAACGGACAAGTGAACTGTAAATATCAGGCATTGATAGCAGAGCTGGAAAGCTAGGGAATTTGAAGAGCTTTTCCAGCTTAGCTATTAATGCCTGATTTTTGCAGTTTAACAGATCCTCCCTGTGGTCAGTGCTGTATTTACCGCGAGGCATCCTAGGCGGATGCCTAGGGCGGCAAATTTTGGGGGGCGGCAGCGCCCCCCAGCACTGAAGAAAAAAAATAAAATAAATAAAAATGTAAAAAAAAAAAAGCGGCCCTTTAAAAAAAAAAGAGACCGCGCTTGCAGGCAGAGACGGAGGTGAGAGGGGATCAGAAGATCCCCCCTCACCAACGCTCTGCCTGCCAGGCTGCACGGGGAGCCGAACAGGCAGCACAGAGAAACCTCCGTGCTGCCTGTTCGGCTCCCCGTGCAGTGTGCCGACACGGAAGTGCCGACAGTCACGTGACGGGCGCGCTGACGTCATACGCGCACCCGGTCACGTGACCTGTCGGCACAATCGCCGGGAAGCCGAACAGGCAGCATGGAGGGACCATGCTGCCTGCCACTAGGGAAAGGTAAGTGCTGATGGGATGTGTGTGTGTGTGTGTGTGTGTGTGACTGAGTGTGATGGGAGTGAGAGTGTGTGTGATGGGAGACAGTGTGTGTGACTGAGTGTGATGGGAGTCAGAGTGTGTGTGATGGGAGACAGTGTGTGTGATGGGAGTCAGAGTGTGTGTGATGGGAGACAGTGTGTGTGACTGAGTGTGATGGGAGTCAGAGTGTGTGTGATGGGAGACAGTGTGTGTGACTGAGTGTGATGGGAGTCAGAGTGTGTGTGATGGGAGACAGTGTGTGTGACTGAGTGTGATGGGAGTCAGAGTGTGTGTGATGGGAGTAGGAGTGTGTGACTGAGTGTGATGGGAGTCAGAGTGTGTGTGATGGGAGTAGGAGTGTGTGACTGAGTGTGATGGGAGTAGGAGTGTGTGACTGAGTGTGATGGGAGTCAGAGTGTGTGTGATGGGAGTAGGAGTGTGTGACTGAGTGTGATGGGAGTAGGAGTGTGTGACTGAGTGTGATGGGAGTGTGTGTGTGATGGGAGTATGAGGTTGATGTGAGTCTGAATGATGGGGCATGTCTTAGGTGTGTAACGTGGGTGTGCAGCTTGGGTAGGGGGGTGCCCGGATTTTGTCTGCCTAGGGCAGCACAAAATCAAGATACACCACTGCCTGTGGTACATGCTCCTGGTAGCCTGATGAGAGGAAGAAGGACCTGCTCTACTCCATTCCTTATCATGATCCAGGGCTGGAGAAATCCAAAGGAGCCAGGAAGCCATCAAATCTCTGCTGCTGGCTCCTAACTTTTGATTGTTTTTACATAATTCACTCCTAGAAATAAATTGGCTGGCCCCTAACTGGTTGTTGCATAGTTTAAAGGGCATCTGACTGTGGCATTTGTTAGTGGTCAAACTGACTGGCATATTTAATGTGCAAACAATTCATTTAATATTTTAATGGGCAAACAAACAGTGTAATATTGTAATTGGCAAATTGGCTGTGGCATTTTATTGGACAAAGTAACCCTGTGGCATGTTCTGGTGGGCAAAGTAATACTGTGGGGCAAAGAGACACTATGACATGATCTATGGGGCAAAGTGAAACTGTGGCATGTTCAGTAGGGGGAAGCTCTGTGGGGAAAGTGACACTGGCATGATCTGTGGGGCAAGTCATATGGGTGCATGCCAAATTGTGTGGGTACTCTGGGTGCAATATAGGTGCATGACAGGTGCTGTGGGTACAGTATGGTGCTGTGCCAAGTCCTTAAGGTGCAATGTGGGTGCAAAGGAATGAAATGGAAACAGTAGCATTTATAATACATATAAACAAAGTTCAATATAATATTAAAAAGTTCATATAGGCATATATGCAACAACACTTGTAGATATGTAACTTAACCACAGTTAATTTAAAGAAATAAGTATTAACCAACATAACCACATTAACAGAGCCCTGCAACTGTTAGATATATATGGCATATGTTCTGACCCTGATACACTAAGGGAGCCGTGAACCAAAAAGGTTTGGGAACCATGGGTATAAGCAATGTTTAGGTTGAAGAGTCCCTTTCATGAAAAACACATATATATATATTCTGGTCTTGTGTGCATATTCTACAAGGTATACAAATGTACTATAAACAGAATGCAGTAAAATATAAAATAAAAAACATATAACACAAGATCCCAGGTTATCACAGAAATGACCAAATGATGTAAATCAGATTTTTTTTCCTGTTGTGTGATGCCGAGAGTGGTCTTGACTCTGTTGGCGATCGGTGGGTCCGATCCTGTTTGATCACAGTTCCTCACTTAGATTTCACTGAATTATGTAATTTACAAATGTAACGATTTAAAATCACTCAAATAATACAAGCTGTAGTTCTGCATGAAAATGACCCACCCCCTTCTCTTGTGTTGGTTAAAAAGAAATAAAATGCAAAACTATTTTTGATGCACAGTTGGCACTAGATCAATTGATTTAAGATCAATAGGGAAAACCAATACTGATCCTGGTTGAGCTCTCTGCACATAGCATTGTGCCCCCTCTGCATGTCACAGTGAAGGGGGGGGGGGGGGGGGGTTCTTTCCAGAGTTTGGTTCTCTAGTGTGATGACAAAATTCTGCCATTCTGCTTTTATTAAAGACATAAAACATATTTGATTTAAACTCTGACATGGACTTAGAAATTCCATTTAGCTTACCGATGCTGTGGACTTATGAATGCCGAAAGAGTACTTTATGAGGAGGTGTCTAAAATTTCCCAGGGTATTTATTTCATCACAGGCAATATTTATCTGGGGATGGAAACTTTTTGCCCCAGGTTTTTGAGCTCTATAAATTAAATCGGAGGATGAGTTTTGATTCTAGAGCGTCGGGGTTAGATATTGGATTGTGACAGATGTGAAAGAGATATAGCCTTGGCCACAAAGCTTTATGATCCTAAAAAGACCCCTTAATAAAGAAAGAAAAAAAAAAAAGAAAATATGTCAAGCAAAATGATACATGTAGTAATCTCCTGTAAAAAAAAAAAAGAAAAAGGAAAGCTTTCCACTATAATAAACACAGCACCTTACGCGTTTCGCAGTGTAAATGATTTGGGGTCTGCAATATCAGAAAGCCTTGATGTGTTGGTGTGTAGAGGATGCATAAGTATGAACTGCAATAAAAGTCATTTTGCTGGTGAGTAGATGTGAGATAAACATGTCATCTCACTGACTTAACCATACATTGCGCAGGGGCAAACCTGGAGAGTTACTCCTGCTAGAAGTACATAGTTGCATTGTAAGAGAGAGGTTTTTAAAGATTTAACTCTGTGTTATCTGTGGCCAGCTGTGCTCTTTTAGCAGGAGAAACTCACCAGGTTTGTCCCTGTACAATGTATAGTTAAATCTATTTAAAACATCGGCCATGTTTCCAGGGACACATATTTGTTCCACATGCTGCAGAAAGAGCATGCAAAGATATACGCACAGACACAATCTAATTAATTAATCAGTGTGGAGATCTCATACCATGATTAATTAATTGGATTGTGTCTGTGCTTATATGCATCCTACAGATTGCCTGGCTGCACTTTGCATGCTCTTTCTGCAGCATGTGGAACAAATAAGTGTCCCTGGAAACATGGCCGATGTTGGCAACTACGTTAATGGTGCCATGTATAGGCCTTGGGGAGATTTGCAAAGCACATTGGCAGTCAAAGCTAATCTTCGGCACTCCAGTTGTTGCGTACTACAGTTCCAGTAATGCTCAGCCAGCAACGGTTCGTCTTCGATGCAGTTCCATCTTATAGTTGCTTCTATTTTTATTTTATATCATTTTATTATTAATTTATTCTGAAGTAGATGGGAGGAGGATCAGGCTACTGAATGTGAGCAGAAACATAACCTTAAAACATCCTTGCCTTCTATTTTTATGTGATCAGTGATAGCTCTGTGGTTTAGCCACTAACCTCTAAAGTGGAGAGACAACCATTGGAGACGAGGCACTAGGCGGGGGTGACCTTGGAATAAACAGTGTTTCTGTCACTGACGGTACATGGCTCTGTGACCGATCCAGGGTTCTCCTGTGGATTATGTTAAAGGAACATATGTTACTAAGTGGATGTGTTCCTTAAAGTGACAGGGATCATTTGGGATAAACAATACAGCAGTGTTAAAGAGGAATTAAGGCTTGAAAAAAATAATTTTCCATAATAAAGGGTTAATATCCTGCCGGAACAACCAACTGACCTCGTCTCCCTGTTCTCAAAGTTCTCTGTTTAAATAATTGACACACAGACCGACCACCCGTAGCAAATAATGGTTTCTCCCAAATTTATGTTTTTAAAAACAAAGAATATGGGATATCTTTTGGCAAGTAGTTCATAGAAGTCCCATGCAAAGCAATTTTTGAATGGCAAGAGGTGTCTCTCTGTAACACACTATTAAAAGCTAAGGCTGATTCGTTTAAATGCTCCACTGTGGTGAACTGACAAGGGAATGGCAAAAATCAGGCTTTAATAACTGAGAGGGAACAAGTTGGAGAATATTGCCAGTTCAGTGCAGTAACCAGTCAAGCAGGCATTATGGCTATATTGAAGGCTGTGTGTAGGGATGCCACCTGGCCGGCAGGCCGGTAAAAAATTGGCATCAGGCCAATGTTAAGTCTATGGAGACAGTACCAAGGCCGGTATTTTTCTGAAGAAAAGGTGGCAACCCTAGCTGCGTGGACAGACAGGTTATATAGGCTTTCTGTCCAGGAAAAAAATGAAGCCAATACTACTGCTCATTTGCATTGCTTCCTATAAGAGAATACCATGCTGTTTATGTGGTTTCCAGTATTTTATTGAGAGAAATCTTGCAGGTCACCACAGATTGGTGCTAAATCATTCACAGATGATTTTGGACTGGGATTCACAGATTGCAGGAAAGCTACTGTGTTCTGTTTTAGCATGTAATTATGTGATTATGGTATTAAAGGACAACTGTAGCAAAAAACCAACAATTTATGTTTAATTGAAATATTGTATCAAGTGTAGATGATTTCTAAATAAATTCTCAAATGAAAGAATACAAATACCGTATATACTCGAGTATAAGCCGACCCGAATATAAGCCGAGGCACCTAATTTTACCACAAAGAACTGGGAAAAAATATTGAATAGTATAAGCCTAGGGTGGGAAATGCGGCAGCTACTGGTAAATATTGCCCCCAATATGCCATTTAATATGCCAGGATATTGCCCCAATATGCCAGGATATTGCCCCCAATATGCCAGGATATTGCCCTAATATGCCAGGATATTTCCCCCAATATGCCAGGATATTTCCCCCAATATGCCAGGATATTGCCCCCAATATGCCAGGATATTTCCCCCAATATGCCAGGATATTTCCCCCAATATGCCAGGATATTGCCCTAATATGCCAGGATATTTTCCCCAATATGCCAGGATATTTCCCCCCAATATGCCAGGATATTTCCCCCAATATGCCAATATGCCAAGATATTGCACCCAATATGCCAGGATATTTCCCCCAATATGCCAGGATATTGCCCCAATATGCCAGGATATTTCCCCCAATATGCCAAGATATTTCCCCCAATATGCCAGGATATTTCCCCCAATATGCCAGGATATTTCCCCCAATATGCCAGGATATTGCCCCAATATGCCAGGATATTTCCCCCAATATGCCAGGATATTGCCCCAATATGCCAGGATATTTCCCCCAATATGCCAGGATATTTCCCCCAATATGCCAGGATATTGCCCTAATATGCCAGGATATTGCCCCCAATATGCCAGGATATTTCCCCCAATATGCCAGGATATTTCCCCCAATATGCCAGGATATTGCCCCAATATGCCAGGATATTGCCCCAATATGCCAGGATATTTCCCCCAATATGCCAGGATATTTCCCCCAATATGCCAGGATATTTCCCCCAATATGCCAGGATATTGCCCTAATATGCCAGGATATTGCCCCCAATATGCCAGGATATTTCACCCAATATGCCAGGATATTTCCCCCAATATGCCAGGATATTTCCCCCAATATGCCAGGATATTGCCCCAATATGCCAGGATATTTCCCCCAATATGCCAGGATATTTCCCCAAATATGCCAGGATATTTCCCCCAATATGCCAGGATATTGCCCCTTATTTTGCTCGTTATGCCACCCTCCTCCCCCAGACCCCAGCACTTACCTCGTTCCTGCTCTGTCCCCCGGTGCTCTGAAGCTGCGTGGCTGTGAGGGAAGCGTTGTGAGCTTCCCTCCAGCTGCGCGGTCAATAAAGTTTGTTTAAAAAAAAAAAACTTTATTGACCGCGCGGCTGGAGGGAAGCTCACAACGCTTCCCTCACAGCCACGCAGCTTCAGAGCACCGGGGGACAGAGCAGGAACGAGGTAAGTTTTAGATTTTTTTTTTTTCCCCCACTGACTCGAGTATAAGCCGAGGGGGGCATTTTTCAGCACAAAAATTGTGCTGAAAAACTCGGCTTATACTCGAATATATACGGTAATTTACCTTATTGAGCCTTTTTTATTTATTTATTTTTTTTTTTACTCCATATAGTTCTCTCAGGGGGCAGACATGTTGGTTAAAATCTTTACTCCATATAGTTCTCTCAGGGGCAGACATGTTGGTTAGAATCTTTACTCCATATTGTTCTCTCAGGGGGCAGACATGTTGGTTAGAATATTTACTCCATATAGTTCTCTCAGGGGGCAGACATGTTGTTTAGAATCTTTACTCCATATTGTTTTCTCAGGGGGCAGACATGTTGGTTAGAATCTTTACTCCATATTGTTCTCTCAGGGGGGCAGACATGTTGGTTAGAATCTTTACTCCATATTGTTCTCTCAGGGGGCAGACATGTTGTTTAGAATCTTTACTCCATATAGTTCTCTCAGGGGGCAGACATGTTGGTTAGAATCTTTACTCCATTTTGTTCTCTAAGGGGGCAGACATGTTGGTTAGAATCTTTACTCCATATTGTTTTCTCAGGGGGCAGACATGTTGGTTAGAATCTTTACTCCATATTATTCTCTCAGGGGGGCAGACATGTTGGTTAGAATCTTTACTCCATATTGTTCTCTCAGGGGGCAGACATGTTGTTTAGAATCTTTACTCCATATAGTTCTCTCAGGGGGCAGACATGTTGGTTAGAATCTTTACTCCATTTTGTTCTCTAAGGGGGCAGACATGTTGGTTCGAATCTTTACTCCATATCGTTCTCTCAGGGGGCAGACATGTTGGTTACAATCTTTACTCCATATAGTTCTCTCAGGGGGCAGACATGTTGTTTAGAATCTTAACTCCATATAGTTCTCTCAGGGGGGCAGACATGTTGGTTAGAATCTTTACTCCATATTGTTCTCTCAGGGGGCAGACATGTTGGTTACAATCTTTACTCCATATTGTTCTCTCAGGGGGCAGACATGTTGGTTAGAATCTTTACTCCATATTGTTCTCTCGGGGGCATACATGTTGGTTAGAATCTTTACTCCATTTTGTTCTCTCAGGGGGCAGACATGTTGGTTACAATCTTTACTCCATATAGTTCTCTCAGGGGGCAGACATGTTGGTTACAATCTTTACTCCATATAGTTCTCTCAGGGGGGCAGACATGTTGGTTACAATCTTTACTCCATATTGTTCTCTCAGGGGGCAGACATGTTGGTTAGAATCTTTACTCCATATAGTTCTCTCAGGGGGCAGACATGTTGGTTAGAATCTTTACTCCATATAGTTCTCTCAGGGGGCAGACATGTTGGTTAGAATCTTTACTCCATATAGTTCTCTCAGGGGGCAGACATGTTGGTTAGAATCTTTACTCCATATAGTTCTCTCAGGGGGCAGACATGTTATTTAGAATCTTGGGTCAGATCTCCACTCACCTTGGTTCAGATGAACAAAGATCTGACCCATGTGACCAACGATTCTAAACAAAATGTCTGCCTCCTGGTAGAGCTATTTGGAGCAAAGAGGGCTCAATAAGGTACTTTCGTTGTATGTTTTCATTAAAGCATTTCTATATAAAAAGCCAACACTTGAAGCCATCTTTCACTTAAACAGAACTTAATTTTGTTTTTGCTACAGATGTCCTTTAAGTTCACTAATATCCAGAGCAGTTAATCATACCTGGTACACAAACTGATAACAATGGGAGAGAAGGTTGGATTGTTATCTCTCTGCAGATGATTAGCCAAAACACACGTTTGGTTACAAGATGGTAAGAAAATGGAAAGGGTGCAATGGAGGTCAGGTAAAGAGAGGGATCTAAGGGCCGAGTCTTGAAAGGGATGTCTAAAGGCTATCTAAATCCCCTGTAAAACTGTAACAAAAGGTAAATAAAGAAATTGCTGCCCAGAGAGGGAGCAGGAGGCCCAATGAGTAGAATGAGCCAACTGACCTACCATGTGAGTCATCTTTGGAGTCATAGTAAATTTGTCCCAAATTCTAGATTAGCCTGCTTGGAAATGTTGGGGATACCCTGGTTCCCCGAAATTCCTTCCTTCCTATTTCCCTTGGAATAAAATGGGAGGTTTGTGGGTAATAAGAGCTGGAACCAGCATAAAGCATGGCCGAGGCTACCAGGTGGTGCTGCAAAGAGGGGTGGTCTTCCCCTAGAAGTGCGGAGACCCAAATGGCAGGTGTTAGCGTTAGACACCATTCCCCAACTGGAGAGGAACACTTTCACAAAGATGGATGACCACCAGTCAGCTACCAAATCCTCAGTCTAAGCTCAGGGCTTATATTATAGTGTTGTATAGTTATTTATATATTACATATTTTTGACTTTATAGCCCTATTGTACAAAACACACTGTTCAAATCTAGGTTTTCGTTACAGACAACTCCATTATTTCCTGTGTTTTCGTTCCCATATCCTCTTGTGTCTCTTTTTGGAAGTTTTATTTAAATATTGGGGCTAATGTGCGTTAAATATATGGCTTTTCTTTGGAGCAGCCCTATTCCATGCTGTGTTTTTATCTCACGGATAGTGTGACTAAGCCCTGTCCTTGCTAATGCACTGGACCACGGGATGTTTGATTGCCTTCTGACTCTTTTACAAGTTGCCATCAGTAGAATAATGTCTTGTATTGTAGCAGTTGATGTGTCCTATAGCCAGCTGTGTTTCCCATCCTGAAATCGGCATGTAACTACCATCAGTATATCTCTATGCTGCAGGGAAAGGGTCTGCTGAAGGTCCATAGAACATTATTAAAGAAAGTTTAATTAAGAGTTAATTTCCAGGACAGTGATTACACCGGCTCAGGAGGGCTGGTGAATGGCCTCGACTGCAGAAATGTCACCGTCTTCTCAGACACTAGAAAAAACGAAGGTGGGAAGTTTTGCTTCAGCACAGATCTCCATTGTTGTGCTCCATTCACAGACCTTTTGTGGTCAGTGCAATGAGAGGTTGAGTTAGGGATAGTTAAAGTTTCCCTACAAGGGACCTCGGTGTCTGATGTGGAAAAGTTCCATAGAACATTATTATATTGTCCGCTACAGTGACCAAGTAATGTCCACCATGTCCAATGGCCGGTATATAACATACTCTGTGCAGAGAACACTGCTACATAGGAACTATAGTGGAGGAAGATGGGATCCCAAATATCCCTTCTACAACGCCAGGGTGATGCTCTAATCCTACCGACGATCCGCAACAACCCTGAATACTCATCTTCAGCCGAGGGAAAGGGGCCACACAAAAATAAAAATGAACCCAAAAAAATAATAATAATTGCGCGGCCCCTTTCCTATGGATCCACCCTCAGCGGAGGACGGGTGCAGAAAAAAATCCTCGCTCTCAGTAAAGTAATACTTTCATTAGTCCCTGGCCTTATCTTATATCTAGGATAGCCTTATACCTATCCCATGCATGCTTAAACTCCTTCACTGTATTAACCTCTACCACTTCTACTGGAAGACTATTCCATACATCCACTACCCTCTCAGTAATGTAATACTCTCATTAGTCCCTGGCCTTATCTTATATCTAGGATAGCCTTATACCTATCCCACGCATGCTTAAACTCCTTCACTGTATTAACCTCTACCACGTCTACTGGAAGACTATTCCATACATCCACTACCCTCTCAGTAATGTAATACTTTCATTAGTCCCTGGCCTTATCTTATATCTAGGATAGCCTTATACCTATCCCATGCATGCTTAAACTCCTTCACTGTATTAACCTCTACCACTTCTACTGGAAGACTATTCCATACATCCACTACCCTCTCAGTAATGTAATACTTTCATTAGTCCCTGGCCTTATCTTATATCTAGGATAGCCTTATACCTATCCCATGCATTCTTAAACTCCTTCACTGTATTAACCTCTACCACTTCTACTGGAAGACTATTCCATACATCCACTACCCTCTCAGTAAAGAAATCCTTTCATTAGTCCCTGGCCTTATCTTATATGTAGGATAGCCTTATACCTATCCCATGCAGGCTTAAACTCCTTCACTGTATTAACCTCTACCACTTCTACTGGAAGACTATTCCATACATCCACTACCCTCTCAGTAAAGAAATCCTTTCATTAGTCCCTGGCCTTATCTTATATGTAGGATAGCCTTATACCTATCCCATGCATGCTTAAACTCCTTCACTGTATTAACCTCTACCACTTCTACTGGAAGACTATTCCATACATCCACTACCCTCTCAGTAAGTAATACTTTCATTAGTCCCTGACCTTATCTTATATGTAGGATAGCCTTATACCTATCCCATGCAGGCTTAAACTCCTTCACTGTATTAACCTCTACCACTTCTACTGGAAGACTATTCCATACATCCACTACCCTCTCAGTAAAGAAATCCTTTCATTAGTCCCTGGCCTTATCTTATATCTAGGATAGCCTTATACCTATCCCACGCATGCTTAAACTCCTTCACTGTATTAACCTCTACCACTTCTACTGAAGACTATTCCATACATCCACTACCCTCTCAGTAACGTAATACTTCCATTAGTCCCTGGCCTTATCTTATATCTAGGATAGCCGTATACCTATACCACGCATGCTTAAACTCCTTCACTGTATTAACCTCTACCACTTCTACTGGAAGACTATTCCATACATCCACTACCCTCTCAGTAATGTAATACTTTCTTTAGTCCCTGTCCTTATCTTATATCTAGGATAGCCTTATACCTATCCCATGCATGCTTAAACTCCTTCACTGTATTAACCTCTACCACTTCTACTGGAAGACTATTCCATACATCCACTACCCTCTCAGTAAAGTAATACTTTCATTAGTCCCTGGCCTTATCTTATATCTAGGATAGCCTTATACCTATCCCATGCATGCTTAAACTCCTTCACTGTATTAACCTCTACCACTTCTACTGGAAGACTATTCCATACATCCACTACCCTCTCAGTAAAGTAATACTTTCATTAGTCCCTGGCCTTATCTTATATCTAGGATAGCCTTATACCTATCCCACGCATGCTTAAACTCCTTCACTGTATTAACCTCCACCACTTCTACTGGAAGACTATTCCATACATCCACTACCCTCTCAGTAATGTAATACTTTCATTAGTCCCTGACCTTATCTTATATCTAGGATAGCCTTATACCTATCCCACGCATGCTTAAACTCCTTCACTGTATTAACCTCTACCACTTCTACTGGAAGACTATTCCATACATCCACTACCCTCTCAGTAACGTAATACTTCCATTAGTCCCTGGCCTTATCTTATATCTAGGATAGCCGTATACCTATACCACGCATGCTTAAACTCCTTCACTGTATTAACCTCTACCACTTCTACTGGAAGACTATTCCATACATCCACTACCCTCTCAGTAATGTAATACTTTCTTTAGTCCCTGGCCTTATCTTATATCTAGGATAGCCTTATACCTATCCCATGCATGCTTAAACTCCTTCACTGTATTAACCTCTACCACTTCTACTGGAAGACTATTCCATACATCCACTACCCTCTCAGTAAAGTAATACTTTCATTAGTCCCTGGCCTTATCTTATATCTAGGATAGCCTTATACCTATCCCATGCATGCTTAAACTCCTTCACTGTATTAACCTCTACCACTTCTACTGGAAGACTATTCCATACATCCACTACCCTCTCAGTAAAGTAATACTTTCATTAGTCCCTGGCCTTATCTTATATCTAGGATAGCCTTATACCTATCCCACGCATGCTTAAACTCCTTCACTGTATTAACCTCCACCACTTCTACTGGAAGACTATTCCATACATCCACTACCCTCTCAGTAATGTAATACTTTCATTAGTCCCTGACCTTATCTTATATCTAGGATAGCCTTATACCTATCCCACGCATGCTTAAACTCCTTCACTGTATTAACCTCCACCACTTCTACTGGAAGACTATTCCATACATCCACTACCCTCTCAGTAATGTAATACTTTCATTAGTCCCTGACCTTATCTTATATCTAGGATAGCCTTATACCTATCCCACGCATGCTTAAACTCCTTCACTGTATTAACCTCTACCACTTCTACTGGAAGACTATTCCATGCATCCACTACCCTCTCAGTACAGTAATACTTTCATTAGTCCTTGGCCTTATCTTATATCTAGGATAGCCTTATACCTATCCCATGCATGCTTAAACTCCTTCACTGTATTAACCTCTACCACTTCTACTGGAAGACTATTCCATGCATCCACTACCCTCTCAGTACAGTAATACTTTCATTAGTCCTTGGCCTTATCTTATATCTAGGATAGCCTTATACCTATCCCATGCATGCTTAAACCCCTTCACTGTATTAACCTCTACCACTTCTACTGGAAGGCTATTCCATGCATCCACTACCCTCTCGGTAAAGTAATACTTTCATTAGTCCCTGGCCTTATCTTATATCTAGGATAACCTTATACCTATCCCACGCATGC